>CM021699.1:112433545-112465818 GCA_011074415.1 Stictonetta naevosa
CCTCTGGAGATGGCTAGAATATCCTGGAAGATCTCTTGTACCATTCATACTTCATAATGTTTTGGGGAAACAGGATCTAAAAATCACATGAACACATGACTCCATTTATGATGTGTTCCTCTTCTTTGGCATTTTAAACTAGCCTTTTGATGGCTTTTTTTTGTTGTTTGTTTGTGTATTTATTTTTTGTTTAACCACAGGATCATCACAGACCTCTTGTGGTACTTCACTGGCTGATCCTAGAGCATAAAAAATACTGTATTAATATTTTTCATGCTGTAGATTTTCTTCCACTCTTCCTATAACTGATAGTATTTCTCACATTTTTTATTATGTTTTCTAATTAAAATATAGCCATATGAACAACTCTGATTCTTCTTTAAAGTCTTTGCTGTCTTCTAGATGGCATAATGGAAAGCAGAAATTAAAAATTCCCATCATATTTTTTAGGCTGTTGTTCTGTATTATGTTTTATCATGTCTTAGTTGCTACTGCTATTTCTGACATACTGCACTTCATACTCATCAGTGACCAACTTGATGAGGTAACTAGTAAACTGAGCCCATGGACAAACACCCTCTATGTGTTTCTTATTGATGACATTTTTAGCAGTATAATAGCACAGCCAATAGTTGTAACAAAAGCTTCTTTGTATATATTTGTTTTCACTGATCAAGATAATCCAATCATATTCAATATTATCTTTCCAGCATCTAATAGTTCTTCTAGACACTAAAATTTAAAAGGCATTTCCTATTTATGTTTTTTATTTATACTCCATTAAATCTCATTCAGCCATAAAGTTTTGATCCTGTGATAACTTACTCTTTTTTTTAACTCCAGAGGGACTAATCATGAACAAAGCACATCATTTGCACTCTCCACTTCATGTAGTTAAAAATGTTTTAGTGTTTACGTAGCTTTTAGAGAAGCAAGATATGTAGAAAGAAGTATTAGTTTTAGTCGAGCTGTTACAGAGGGGAAAAACGCAGTCAAGCCTTCAGTCACATCTATATATCTGAAGCAGAAACGTCAATCTTCCAACTTCAGGCTAGGTGTGGGTGTGGAGGAACCGCTAAGTGAATGTTGAGTATGTTAGTTTGTTTAGCCGCTTGAGGGAAATCAGTGATACCTGTTGAGAGGATGGGACTGTGAGCAAAGGGAGAGGCACATAGCTCAGGTCCTGTGGGATGAGAAAGGGAGATTGTTAGGCAGTTGTTGTCTTTAAAAATGAGGGGGATTAACTGGAAGAGGTCTGGATCTTTGGAAAGTGTGTAGGAGATTCCAGGACGTGCAGTTCTTAATGATCCGGCTCCTAGGTGATGGCAAGCCTATGCAAGCATGGATGCACTCTGCTGCTTTGAAAATTTGACTTTAAGGATAAATACTTTCCAGATTCTCTATATCTCATCAGAATTTTTCTGCATATGATTGGTGTGTACAGGAAAAAACAAAATAATCAGTCAGATCAGTAGTCCCTCAGGCCCCATCCAGATTTTCTCAGTACAAAGAACAGATCCTACCTGTCCAGTGGATGGAGACAGCACAGCTGCAAGACACAGGAACACTACTGGCAGAATCATCTCTGAAAAGAGAAGACGATTTTTTATTTTTTCTTCTCTTTATGGAGCTTTTATTTCTCTGAACACATAACACACCTTTCTGCCACGTATCTCCAAGCTTTTCCGCAACTAGACAGGTAATGGATTCTTTCTTTCTTCCTTCTCTCCTCCTCTCATTTTCAAAAAATCTGTGAATCAGCTGCTTTGTGTCTCATACTTTCCGGACTAATCCGGGTTGAATACCTCCAAATAAATTCACAGTACAAGAGGACATTCATGCTTCCCTTCCTGTAGAAAGACTTCTGCAAATCACCCTGCTGTGGATGCTGCTTTAGGCTTGTTTGTGGCTGTGTTAGTCTGAAACTCCCTTCTCCCCATTGCTTGCTTTGATTGGACTGCATTGGTGGAAAGGGTCATTAGACACAGCCCATGTGCAGACCTCTATATTCAGGTCTCCAGGTCTGGAGTGAAAACTCTTCCTAAATGACTTCAAAGCACTTCAAAAACTCACACGTGAGCTGGGACAGAACTGGCTGGACCAGAAATGGAACAGCACTACCGTCCTGGGGAAGAGTTGTTTCAGAAAGATTTCTGCTTGCTTTATTAATTTTTTAAGAAAACATTCTGAGTGCAGGTAGTGTGTAATCACAACAGAAATGGGAGCTTTCTCTAAGTGAAAAAGCAACCACCAGACTTTGGATTGACCAAAGCTACTTGCTTAGGAGGGAGTGTAAAGGCTTCGTTCTGTCCCATGACAGTGATCCAGAGGGTAATAAGGTTACTTTAAAATTTTGTTGTTTGATTGCAATCAGTCGTAAGAGTTATGTTCTGTCTGTTTCTGCTTAGCTATCTTGGGCAGGCAAGCAGGTGAGTAGAGTGGAATTTACTTATTTTGGCAGTTTTCCCATCTTCAATCTCCAAGGGAATTTATAGGCATGTTGCCACAGAGATGTCTTATTAGCTTAGCTTCTTATTTGGTCTTGAGGGGCTGCTGGGTTTAGTTTTAATTTATCCCTGGAGAAAAGGCAGTTGGGTTTGCTTATCTTTCCATACTCAGCAAAGCCCCTTTACCTTGAGGCAACTGCTTTATATAAAACACAAGGTGCTCCTGCTCATAGAGAACATGAGGTGAGAAAACACTGCCTTTTTCCAAATGGTACAGCAAGACCCATTTTCCTTACCATCTTGCTTACCTTGCACTGGAGGAGACACACTGTCCCTAGCCTGCAGGCAGGGGACTTGCACCAGCTCTGCTGTAGAGCAAAGCCTCTCAGAGTGGGCTCTCTGGCCATGTCTGCACTGGGAAACTAGACCCCGCGGGGAGCTGCTCAGAGGACAAAATGCAGGCAGAATAACCACTTCTGTACATTCAAACTCACACAGTCTCTAAAGTAGTGTGTGTGTCTTTGTCCAAGTGATTATAGTTTAGGAAAGATCCAGCTGATCTGGGAACTCTATGAGAACTATTCTGATAATTAACAGTATAAGTTATTGATTTCCTATTCTTGGTATTGGTTTATGCATTGTTTAATTTTGACATAACTTGTGACTCCTCAAAGCTCTTTAGGATCACTGAAGTTTTCTTTATTTTTTTTTTAACTTTTCTTTTATTTTTCTTTTATTTATTTATTTATTTTTTTGTTAAACAAATTATTTCTCAGAACCTTTACAAAACTTTGCAGTGCATCTAACCTATAAGTTTAACAATGGAACATTGTAGTACCAATAATACGAAAAGTGATACTTTTCACTTGATTTCTAACTAAAAGTAAATAGGTATGGGAATTATTTTCATCTCTACTCAAGTTACAAGCAAAAACACTTTTTTTTTTTTTTAATTTATTTTTAGTGAAAACTGATCTGGTATGCAAATAGAGAATAAACCTTTTTTGCACGTAAAACATGCAATATTAAACATTTTGTTTCAATGGAAAAATAACCATTCATTTAAAATATGAACCTTTCTATTTTGTGAACAAACTGAAGAAGCTAACTTAAAAAGATAGCCAAAATATTCATTCACTGTAATATTTTAAATGAATTATAGTTAAATGTAATTGTTAATTTAATATGTGATACAATTTGCACAATGCCATTAGAATGTTTTTTCAGAACCAGTGGATTGATTGCTCCAAGATACCAACATACTTTTGGCAACCCCACTGGTTTCAACCAAATGCTTATAGCTTGAGAGATGTAAATTTAATTGCTCTGCATTAATTTCTAGGCACTGGTCCTAAAATCAGTCTCTCCATCCCTCTCCCCTGCTCCCTCTCAATCAGACATAAATCAGGACACGTGCCAAGTCTTACTGACTTTTCTGCAACTCCATCTGTGTACAGAGACCTGACACTGAAAGAAACTTGTGTGGATATGTTTTTCCCATCCTTTCTCTAAGTGTTCACTTCATGAAATAATAAAACTGTTATATCCTAAATTATTCATATAAATGAATTTATATTACAAAATAACATCCCCATTAATTTTTATTATCATTGAAAAAGGCCTGAAATGGACTAACAAAAGCTGTCATTTCACTTGTACAGCATTACTGCACAAAGTGTGACTGGAGACCAGTGACAGGACACACGGGAAAGTCTTAAAGCTGCATCAGAGAAGTTCAGACTGGACGTTAGTAAAAAGTTCCTCACAGATAAGGTGTTCAAGCACTGGAACAAGCTCCCCAGGGAGGTAGTCATGGCACCAAGCCTGCATGTGATCAAGAAGTGTTTGAAAAATGCACTTAGATATCTGATTTAACTCTTAGGTTGCCCTGTGTGGTGTCAGGAGGTGGACTCAATGATCATCATGGGTCCCCTCCAATTCAGGATATTCAGTGATTATATGATTAGCAGCCACTTTGCACAAGAGTGGTAATTTGTACAAGGAGGTAATTTCTCCACTCTGAAAATAAGTGATGGTAGCTACACCTCTTTTTGGTTGTTCATCTGTTCAACTTTGTTTTTTTCTCTTTATTTTTTTTCTCTCCATTTTTTTTTTCCAACTTGCCTTATGATATTGCCTATTGAATCCTCACTTTTCATTGAATAAAATAATCTTTCTGTAACTGCCCTAAATGGTTGAAGAGACCAGAAGCTTTTTGATAGTAGGTTGCATATTAATACATTACTAGAATTGTAATAATTTAAACAAATATTTCATTATAAATCCTACCTTTTGTTTCCAGGAAGACTGGAAGCTTCTTCTGTCCTTCTGCAGGTGGTTGGGGAAGTGACTGGAGTTCTTCACTGGAGCATGATTTATAGCCCTTCTGTTTCCTGATAGGACCAGGTGACTCAGTGTCACAGGTATTATAAAATCCAAATGGTGACCAGAAGGAACAGTGCTTTTATCATGTGCACTTCTAAGATGGTTTCATTTATTTATTTGTTAATTTATTTGCTTATTTATTTCCTCCCACTTCTTGTGCTGGAACAGATGAAATACTCTGAAATGAGTTTTGTATGTACTGCTACTTAGATGTGAAATTTGAAGTCAATGTGAATGCCAGGTACAAAGGCTCTCTGCTAATGATTGACACATCCATTTGTAGAAACATTTGATCTTAATTCCCATCAATGAAAATAAGCCCAGTTAACTACTGAGTTGTCTTCAGACTGTCATTGTTGTAACTAAGGTGGAATCTTGCCCATTATTTTTTCCATGGGGGTAAAAGTATCTTGGGCCAATTTCCTGTTCATGCTATGTCGTCTTTATATCAATCCCATAGTGTAAAATTCAAAGAAAGGGAAAAGGATATTTCTGCAAATTGTGCTTTTACCCAGTATTGAATAAAGATAAAAGATGATTGTGTACACTAATATTAAATAATTCATAGTAGGGACATTTCCTGGTACATTAGGTAAGATGAGAATGGGTGGAAATACTGCTGGATCAGAAAGGTATTTGTGTGCACATTGACTGTTTCTATTCACATTCAGTCTGAAGAAAGTACTGACCACAGCAGCTGCCATTGTCTGCATCTATATATAAAAGTTATTATCTTTCTATTTAAATTTATGGTTTCCATAAAGTCACAAAACTGGCCTAGTCCCTTGTGAAGTAAGTCTTCAAATCGATCTTTTGCCTTGCATTACCTGGAAAGACAGTATATTTGCAATACCAGACAAAATGGTAGTGTTGTGATTAGTTGCCTGGCAATTACATGGGAAAGAGCATGCTGTCAGCAAGTTTGTGGTTGACACCAAATTGGAGGGAGAAGTCAATATGAGAGATAATAAAGCTGTCATTCAGATCCTGACAAACTGGAGAAGTGATGTGACAGAAATTATCTGAAAGTAAACAATTGGGAGAGACCAATTTGCTAGGGAGCAGCTCTAACAAAAAGCTACTGAGGGTTGCTCTCGGGTGACAAGTTGAATATGAGTCAATGTTGTGCACTTGCAACAGTGAGGGCTAACCATATACTGCATTGCATTAGCCACTACATAGTAAGAGTACTGAAAGCAGTGATTATACCCAACTTTTCAGCACTTCTGAGGCTGTATCTGGACTATTGTGTCCAGTTTTGGGCTCCTAAGTACAAGTAAGACATTGGCAAATGGGAGTAAGTATAGCAAAGGGACATTATGTTGTCTAAGGGAAAGACAGATCCAGACTATTTTGTGACATGGACATGAGGTAAAGTTCACAGTTTGCAACTCTGACTAGGTAATAAAAATATATATATTTTTAACAGTGAGTTTTGCTAAGAACTTGAACGAGGTGATGATCAATGTAATCTATCCTTCAAGCTTGTGATGGGTTTAGAGCAGATGAAATTCAGGGGTCCCATACAAACCAAAATATCCTATGATTGTGTGATTTTATTTTGATTACTTTGCAAAGACATCAAATGAGGCTTGTCTTGTTTTACTTGTTAACTAATATGACAGTTTAATTAATAATGGTGGAAACTTCTAATTATTTTTGAATTAAATCACATTGACTCGAATTGACTCAAATTTAGAATAGAATAGAATAGAATAGAATAGAATAGAATAGTTCAGTTACAAGGGACCTACAAAGATTATTATGTCCAACTGTTTGGCCTCTTCAGGGCTAACCAAAAGTTAAAGCCTTTTTTTGAGGGCATTGTCTAAATGGCTCTTGAACACTAATAGGCATGGGGCATCCATCACCTCTCTAGGAAGCCTGTTTCAGTGTTTGACCATCCTCACAGTAAGAAAATTATAATCATTACTAGTGAAAAAGTTGCATTCAGGTGATTGGTAAACTGTGGATCCTAAGGCTAAGGATCTGTTATGCTCAAGTCTCATTTCTCTGCCTAATACACAGAGAACTCCTGAACCAGCTCCTCATTCAACTGTAACAGCTGTCCATAAACATGAGTGTATGATTCAGAATAACTTTATAACATTTATCTGAATAGAAATTCTGTCATGTTATTTCATATATTCCTATAAACTAAACTGTTATCTTAACAGTCAAAATCATATATTGCATAATTATAGTCTTAGAAATTACTTCTCTTGCTCTAGATTTCAATCTCCTAATAGAAGCAATGATATTGTACATTTATTTTCATAAAAGGGTTCTAGTTTGCATTTCCATGCCTTCCGTTTCCAGGCCTTGGATCTCATTCATCTTCAGCTAAATTTTTCTGTCTCAGAGCATTTGTTTTTTGGTGGAAGCCTTAGATATGTTCATCTCAGGATCACAAAAAAAAACTGAGGTTGGAATGGAACATGATGAGATCATCTAATTCAGTCCTACTCCTACAGTGGTTTGCTCAGTGCCATGTCCACTTGGGTTTTGATTGTCTCCAAAGATAAGAGACTCTACAACCTATTCGAGTAAGCTGGTCCAGTGTTTGACTACCCTCACTGCAGTTTGTGACCACTGCCACTCATCCTTCACCCCATCCTTTACCACAGGATGGAATCTGGCTCCATGTTCTTTGCACATCCCCATCAGGAATTTTTATATACGTACAAGATCTCTTCCAAGCATTCTCTTCTCAGGCTGCAATGGGCAGACCTGAATGGGAAACAGCACTCCAGGTAGTGCTGAGTAGAGGGGAAATATCACCTCCCTTGACCTGCTGGCAATGCTCTTCCTACTGCAGTCCAGGATGTTGTTGGCCACCTTTGCCACAAGGGCACACTGTTGGCTCATATTCAACTTGATGTCCACCAGGATCCCCCTGGTCTTTCTCTGCAAGGCTGTTTTCCAGACAAATGGTCCCGAACACGTACTAACATATGAGGTTATTTTTCCTCAGTGCATGGCTAGACATTCCCTTTGCTTAAATTCATGAGGTTCCAGCTGACCCACTTCTCCAGCCTGTTGAGGTCCCTCTAAATGGCAGCACAACCAGCTGGTGCATGAGCCACTCCTCTCAGAATTCCATCATATGCAAACTTGTTGCCAGTGTACTCTGACCTATCACCCAGATTAATTAAGATGTTTCAGTGCATTGACCCTAGTATCGACCGTTGGGGTGAACCCACTGTTGTTTTTTTTTTGATCTCTTCTGAGTTTATTTTGCATGTTGCTCCATGTGCCCTTACTCTCGTACTCTCTGCTCAGAGAGAATGGAGAAAACAAATGAATAGGATAAGGACCGAGTCTTTGTTACTCTGTTTGTGCAGTGACCTTTATAGCCTTATCTCATGAAGCAATCACTATTCAAACACTGCAGGATGCCCATAAATATTGTGTACCTTGTCTTTCTATGAGCTCCTTGTATTCAATCTTTTGTCCCAATCTCATTTTTTTCACTTTTTAGATTAACTGTTGGACTTCTGCTATGGTGCTAATTAATATTGACTTTTTACTTTTTTTTTTTTTTTTTTTTTAATTTTTGTACTTCGGTCTGTAATGTGATAAGTACTGAAGTACTTCTATAATATTACCTCTTTCCACTGTTTTGTTCTTGGTATTTATGTTAGTATTATATTCAACTGAAATGCCTTGTTATTACTAATCAGAAAATTCAGTATTAGACTTACTGTTACAAAAAATACTTATGAAAGACGTGCATTCTTAAATGTTTAATAAAAGTTGATTTTCCTCTCTTTCCCCACCCCCTTGAAAATATCTTCTTTATTATGCCTAGCTGGTTATTTTCATTAAATTTTGGGAAAATAAATTCTTTGATGTCCTTGAAGCTAGCCAGGTGCAGCACCCTTGTTGGCATATGGAGAAAAATGGATACTTCCAGAATGCAAATCATTTCATCCTGTATTGCTTATCCAAAATAGATTATGTTTGTTGTACTTCATTTGTACTTCAAGCCCAGAGCAACTAACTCAGCTGTAGACTTCTATACTGAAGATGTCTAAATGGTGATGAAATAAATTACATCCACTGAAAAAGCAAAATGGTCACACACACAGAAAACATGATTATCTAAACCTCACTTCTCTAGTAAATTGCATTAAGTTTCTGGCATTCATAATGGGTCTGTATGTATGGCATTGCTAATAAAAAGACAATTTCTTATCATTCTTAAAATTTTCTTGCCAGCTCCATCTCATCAGCCAAGGGGTACTTGTTTTCATTTTTAAAAATATGTGGAGTTCCTCTTTGTCACTTGACACCTCTCTTTCACCCAGTTTTTGGATCCTGACTTTGACTTTCTCAGCCTCCAGTGCTGACTTTTACCTTTTCACCTCTTCAGTTTTGCTGCAGGAAGGTAGCTTGTAAACATTTGCAGAGTTATCTCTGGATCATCTGTGTATTCTCTCCTTTTCTCTGATACCTACAAAATGTTTCATGGCAGGGAGGTGGCTATAGTCTATAGATATTGTCTTACAAATGGGTTAAAAACATTTTGTATTTATTTTTTCCATTTATTCTCCATATTTATCTGTATCCTTGTTTTTTATTTATTTTGTTTATTTATTTATTCTTATCTGATAGCTAGTATACTTCCTCTAGGAAGAAAAGCATTCATTTGTTCTCATTTGTACAGAAATTTCTAAAATGGTTTCTCAGCCCAGAACAGAGTCCCAGAAGCCATCACAGTATGAACACTAATAAGCTATATAAAGCAGATCCTTGACAGGCTGCCCTGAGAGATTGTAGAGTCCCCCTCCTTGGAGACCTTCAAAAACCACCTGGATGTGGTCCTGGACAAGTGTTGGAACAGATGGACCCAGAGGTCCTTTCTAACCTTAATCTTTCTGTAATTCTGTGATGCTGTGATTCTGTGTCTTTAGATGTCCAGATACCGCATATCTAGCACAAAATAGGTTCCTAGAGTCTATCAATAGTCAACATAGAGACCTTTCTCTTTTCCTATATTAGACACCTACCTTAACTAAACTAGCTTCTGAAAGTATTGTTCTGTTGGCTCGGTCTAGATGTTGCTTAGGTCACCAATTGTATACTTTGCAGGAATATTGCAAAATATGTTAGTAATTTTCCTGAAACAATATATTGTGGCACACCTATGGACTGTGAGATCACTCTATTACTTGTGCTTACACATTTCTCTCTACGCAATACCTAATAGGAGGTACAGTTGATGAAATCTTCAGTAGCTCTTAATTCAGTATGTCTGCAGACTGGGTTGTCATTTTGGGGCATTGTATGCACAAGGTACATGAACCTTATACATGCAGGGAAGAACTGAGAGTGGTTGCACAGAGTGAGGTAACCAAGGAAAGAGATGTATCTGTAGCATGCTCCCAACATCATTGTAGCTCACCTATGGAGAACTGCTATATTCCAAATCAGTATTTTATCTTCACTAAGACCCCGGGCACAAATTTGGAAAGAGAGCGTAGAGTTGCCTTTTGCATGTGCCTGATTTTGGGATCTATGTGCACTGAACTTACCATCTTAGGACATGAAGCTCACAGGTATCAGATATGTCACAGGAATTGCATCTTGGCTGCAGAACACTGGAGCCACAGCTCTGAGAGGAGGTTGTAGGAAAAAACAAAAACAAACACACACAAAAACAAACAAACAAACAAACAACACTGACACCAGAATATTCTTCTGTGTGGAAGACAGTCTCCAAATATCTGGATGTTCTTGTGTTTGTGCCAATTCATGACTCTAAAAAAAAATTGATAAGGATTCAGTGGAGGGAAAAAAAAATTAAAAAAAATTGCTTACATAGATTAGGATTCATCTCAGTTAAGTTTAAGTTTATCACTTTAAAAATTAGTTTTTAGTCTTTAAAGAGGTAGGTAGCTCCACTTTCATGCTAGTTAGAGACCAATCTTGGCTGACACAGAACAATAGAAAGGATTGAGCTGGACCTTTAAAGATCACTTCTGTCCAACCCCTTGCCATAAGCAGGGACACATTCTACTAGCTCAGGTTGTTCAAGGTCCCATCCAATCTGACTTTGACCACTTCCAGGGTGTACAGGGTCTGGCTGAGATGGTGTTAACTTTCCCCACAGAGACCCATAGAGTGCTGTTCTTGGTGCTTTTAGATAGAACAGTGTTGATATCACACCCATGTTTTGTCTATTGCCGTGCAATGCTGGCACAGCATCCAGAAAGACAGTAGGCTGGGGGTGGCCAAGAGGTGGGCAGAGGACATTGCCAAGGCAGCTTACCTAAACCGATCAAAGGGATATTTCTTACTGTCATGCTAGTTTCTTAATTTAAGATGTTAAATTCAGCAATAAAAACTGGGGAAGGGAAAGGAGAAAGAGGGGTACTCTTGTTATAGAAGTGTCTGTGTTCCCATGCAACTACTGTGTATTGAGGCCCTGTTTCCTAAGATGTGGCTGAGCATTGCACTCTCCCAGCTGCCCCTGCACAGCCTGTTTTATTCTAAAGATATTTCTGAAAGAGATGCAAACAACACTGCTCATTGGCTCAGCTTTGGCCACCAGCAGACCCCTTTTGGAGCCAACCCTACAGCCCCTTGCTACCAAAACCTTGCCATGTAAGCCCAATACGCAGGGACAAGGGATTTATAGTCTCTCTGGGCAAGTTGATCCAGTTCCTTGGAAAAGAATTTCCTCCAAATATCTAATTTAAATCTGCTCTTCTTGATTTTAAATGTTACCCCTTGTCCTAACACTACACACACTGGTAAAGAGTCCCTCCCCATCTTTCTTGTAGGCCCTCTTCAAGTACTGAAAGGCCACTATAAGGTCTCCTGGAGGTTCTCCTCTCCAGGCCCAACACCCCCAGCTCCCTCAGCTTGGCTCCAGAGCAGAGGGGCTTCAGCCTCTGCTCATCCTCGGAGCCACCTCTGGGCCTGCTTCAGCAGCTCTACGTCCTCCTGGTGCTGGGCCCGGAGCTGAGCGCAGGGCTGCAAGGGGCAGTCTCAGAGCGGAGCAGAGGAGCAGAATCCCCTCCCTTGCCCTGATGGCCACGCTGCTTTTGCCACAGCCCAGGATAAGGTTGGCCTTCTGGGCTGTAAACATGCACTGCAGGGTCATGTTGAGTTTTTCACCAACCAGTGCCCCCATGTCCTCCATAAGGCTGCACTCTATCCACTTGCTGCCTAGCCTGTATCCACTTTTGGCATTGTCCTCACCCAGGTGCAGGACTTTGCACTTGGCCTTGTGAACTTCTTGAGGTTCACATGGGTCCACCTCTCAGGGCTGTCAAGCTCCCTCTGGATCCTTTCCCTCTGAGTGTCAGCTGCACCATCCAGCTTGGTGTCAACTGTAAACTTGCTGAGGGTGCCCTTAATCTCACTGTGCCTATCACCAATGAAAATACTAAACATTCATATTCCTTGATTAAAGCAGACACCTAGAGATGGTAAAACATCTGAGAGAGAAATTTCACTTGCCTGGTCATATAATCACTTTTGTTCAGCAGTCCAGCATCATGAATGGCTGAAGTTGTCTAATTTTTTTTTTGCATGACACAAAGTGAAACCCAAATGCTCATCTGGAGTTTCATGCCTGTTGCACAAATGGAGAACTCAATAAATGCAGTGCTTTTTAAGGGCAAAGAGGCTTTCTGGCAGTTTTCCCACTAGCATTTTAGAAACAATCAGCCCTATTCTTTTCTCATGCTCCATATGACTAAAAATACCTCAATTATTCAAGGATATCAATTTTTTAATTACCCTGAACAAAAGTGTGCTCTTTTCTATGTATCATCCACATTTATCTCAAGGAGGCAATTATTAGTAATCATCATAACCTCAGATCACATGCCTGATAAGTATTTTGAGTCCATGATTGAGATTTCAAAGTACATTAATACTCCTGAAAGAAATATGATGCCTCAGTTTTCATGTTTACCTTGCTTCCCAAGGCCTCAGTGTTAATGATAAACTGGTGGCAATACTGTCCCATTAAGAACAAACTTCGGGAAACAAAAGCCTGAAGGATCCACTATGTATCTCTAGGAATAGGTTGCTTGCACAGTCAATCACCAAGACACAGTGATTCCATCCCAGAAAAGATACTGGTTCTTTTATGAGTCATTATCTCTTTCTTCCTTCTTCACCATCCCTAACTTCTGCATGGAGAGCACAAAATACAGGCACTTCCGTAGTTCTTCCCAGAGTTCTAAAGTCAATAACTCTAAGTAAGCATAACTTAGAAGAAGGTTAAACACCTCCTTTATTTAGTAACTTTAGAACTCTGCCATAGCAAATGCATTTGGCAGCAGTTATTGTTGTTGTGTTTTTTTTGTTGTTGTTGTTTTGTTTTTGTTTTTGTTTCTTAAGGTTCAGTCTAATCTATAGCTTTATCAAATCCTGAGGTGGTCTAAAGCAAGTGTCTGTAGCAGAAATAGCAAGATCATAGAATCTTAGAATCATAGAATATCCTGAGTTGGAATGGACCCACAAGAATCATCAAGTCCAACTCCTGGGTCTGCACAGGACCACTCAAAAAATCAGACCCTATGTCTGAGAGCATTGTCCAAACACTTCTCAAACTCTAGCAGGCTCAGTGCCATGGCCACTGCCCTGAAGAGCCTGTCCCAGTGCCCAACCACCCTCTGGGTGAGGAACCTTTTCCTAACACGCAGCCTGAACTTCCTCCATCACAGCTTCATGTTGCTAGGTCTTGTGTATTAATTTAAGACTAGTAATGTATTAGTCTAGTTAAGAACATATATTTGGACTTATAAATAATTCTATCAAAGAATCTGAGTGGAAGAAATTTTTGTTGCAAAACTCTATTTTTCTTTCTCTGCATATGTTTCCCTGCATATGTTTGTTTATGTCTCCATGGCTCTGAATAAAGAAGACATACAAGTGGGCAAGAAGAGTTTTGTGATCACAGTGCAAGTCTCTTTTTCCTCGGCATCTGTGGTTCCCCAGACACTGCAAAGCTAGATCAAATCTTCAGGTCTTTTGAGCTGACTCGAGATAACTTTGTTGGAAATTCAGTCATTATTTCTTTGGCTGTGGTGGTAAACATGTTAACACACGAAGGGATTGAGAATGAGAGTGTCTCAAAGCCAAAGCCAGAGTATTCATTCAAGCCTGAATCCCAGCATCCTATGTGCAGTGTCTGTGCATTTACAACTCCTGGCCTTTCACAGCAAGGGAGAAGCCCCAGATCTTTTTAAACTGCCTCCCACAAAAAGGCTCTGTCTTAATACCATGAACAGGCAATGTTCAGGCACAAACTTACCACAGTCACAAACCTTAACAATCATTTCTATGAACTACGTGTTTCCAGTTTAATTAAGAAAACCCCAAATCCTTGCGAATAATTTATTTTCATTCTGTGGGTTAAAAATATAGTACCATCAAGTACCTGGGCATGATTCCAAATAACTTCTGAAGTAACTTTTTGTCCATCAGCACACTAACTCCTATGCATATAAAGGTAATACAAGCTGAACTTTTTTTCCTAAGTATTCTTTTGTAATAGACATAAACAATACTGGAAACTTTACATATCAACCTGCACATCTGAAGAACTGCCATGCCAAAATTAAGTCAAATGTGATGACAGTCCAAGAAAGAAATATAGACAATGTTACTGATATGTGCATTGTGTTTCTTTTTAAGAAGTATTTGCACTCCACATAGCATTACAACTGTGATCAACTTGTGTATCAGAGATCTGCATGATCTAGATTTTACTCGCATGATGCATATCCACCAGCATGGTCTGACAGTTCTTTTTGGGATATCATCAGTAACAAATATGGATAAAGTTGAGCAAGCTTGGATTATATGCATGAAGAAACATGTCTCTTTTCTCAGAGACACTGGCTCTGCCCGGGAATTTAAGGTTATCTGCCTTGGATTGCACGCTGTACTACAAGGATGTGATTATATTGGCCTGTGTCTCAGACAGCTGATACCTGCAGTTCTGTGTTTTGTGGGTGATGACTTGCAAGGCTGGATCTACCCACACGCAGGAGAGTTTGAAGTGAAGACAAAGAGGAGAGGATTTTCTTGCTAAAACATGGATGTCTGTTGCCACTTACGCTAAAGCATATCTGAGACATATGCATGGTGCTGAAAGGTATAACACAGCACTTAGGGGACACCATCCTTCTGGAATGTCAGAGGGATGATGCTAGGTGGGACATCCTGTAGTACTTAAAATAGCCCTAAATATTTGTACATAGGCAAATGGATCACATTCCTATTATTTCAGGCATTGTGAGTTATCTTGCCTGGCTTCAGCTGTTCTTCAAAACTCTGTGGATTTCCTAGAAGTTATCTGTCATATCTGCATGGCTTCTCAAACGACACTAATTACTGAAGTTTAGGCAGCCGAATATTTGGCTGTCTTATTCACTCTCTTTCCTTCAGATCTTGTCTCAACTTCAGTGTCTGGCACTGTATTGAGATGCTGCAAGATATCCTGCCTTAACTTTAGCTGCTGGTTCACAAAGTTTGAAGTTCCCATTGATCTTTTGTTATATCTGACAGCCTTGGGTATCTCTCTCAGATATGCCAGGACATCTTACTCAGCCAAGAATAGCTAACCTCAGGGAAAGAAATGGAGACTCAGCTGGGTAAACATTAGGCATTTAGTCCAATTTACACCTTAGCACTCACTCCATACTCAACAAAGATAAAAAGTCAGACTCTTTTATCCAATTTTTCTTTAACATTTTTTTTTTTTTCTTTCCCTTAGACTTAGAAAAAGATGAACCACCCTCTACAGGTGTTTGTGTATCTCCAGTTACTGGCAGTAAGGCAAGATTCACTTTCACACACCTAAATGGAGGTGTCCACACTTGACCTGAGTGTCCTGGCTCTTGCAATCACAGCAGGAGTCTGTTGTCCACAGGGGCCCAGAGCCATTAGAAGTACCTTTGAATATTAGAGATATTCATATGAGCCATTTTGTGTGTTTAGATGTACAGTAATAGAGTCATGCAACCTAGTGGATCCAAAATACATCTGAGTCACAAGGAAACCAAGGAATTTCTTGTCATTTGCATACTGCAATCCAGATGTTTAAAGTAGTCAAAGTTTCTTGAAACAAACAAGTCTCATCAAAACCTGATCTCAGACTGGACCAGCAGAGATGTTTCCATTAATTTCCCTGAATGCTGTACTGTGTTTGCAGGCAGGATTCAGCTAGTGCTGGTAGGAGATAACACCTTCCTGTCATGGTAGAAGACCCAAAGAGGATATTTCACTTGGAGCACCAGCAGGTTGGATAAATACTGTGACTTCAGAGCAGTGTGTCTTAGACTAATGTGGTAATGTTGCAACCTCCCAACAGCATGGTACTAACCATGCTAAAGTTATGAAAATCCATTGCCAGGTGCTATGTAATTACCTGAATGAGGGGGATTGTGCTGGGATGACTTGAAGTTCATACTCACTGAGTGAGCCTGGGGCACTCATCATTCATAGGCTTCTCATTTACTAAACTATTAGTGAGTATCTAAAGGAGGGCACCAAAGGCGGTGAAGGGTCTAGAGGGCAAGAGGTATGAGGAGTGGCTGAGGTCCCTTGGTTTGTTCAGCCCAGAGCAGAGCAGGCCGAGGGGAGGCCTCATGGCAGCCTGCAGCTTCCTCATGAGGGGAGTGGAGGGGCAGGCACTGAGCTCTGCTCTTTGGGGACAGTAACAGGACCTGAGGGAATGGCATGGAGCTGGGACAGGGGAGGGTCAGGCTGCGTATGAGGGAAAGGTTCTGCACCCAGAGGTGGACAGGCACTGGGACAGCCTCCCTAGGGCAGTGGTCATGGCACTGAGCTGCTGGAGTTCAAGAAGCATTGGGACAATGTTCTCAGACATAGGGTCTGGTTTTGGGTGGTGCTGTGTGGAGCCAGGAGTTGGACTCCATGTGGGTCCCTTCCAGCTCAGGATATTCTGTGATTCTGTGATCTAGTCTTCCATTGCAGTTGTCTCATCAGTAGCATTAACGGAAATAATTTCTAAAGTGAAAATCTCCACTCCAGTAAATACTGTCAGAGATAAGTTCTGGGTATAAAACAAAAATGTTACTAGCTTTGCAGGTAGAGGTTAAGAAACATCCCTTTGAGTTTAGATGTTATACAGTTAATTTTAATGAAACCATTAAGCATGTCTTTGTGAGATTTCAGACTTGTATAGGAGTGCTCTCATATTTATTTTTTTCCATGCTTGGACCTGAGCAGTAGTCAGTGATGTCTTTCTCTCTCTCTCTCTCTTTCTCTCTCCCTCTCTCTTTCTCTCTTCCTCTCTCTGTAAATGTGTGTTTGTGAGCCCAATGCCATATTTGAAGTCTTTCACCTCGTGCTTGTCTGACAGCTGACCAAGTACTGAGAGTGTCTGTTACAGACAGATTTTCACTGCAGTTCACAACTAACATAACAGAGGGAGAGGGGAGGGGAAAGACGGTTCACAAAATGTATGAGGAAATGTGTTGGGAAGATGCAGGGATCTCTGTGCAGACAGAGTGTCTTTTGTCTCTCAGGCAGAATGACTCCCTGGCTCGAAGCCCGCAGCAAAGCAAATAGCAGAGCAGATTCATTATGCCCTAGTGCTGCTACAAGACCGTACATCTGGGAATTAAATTATAGACAAAGGTGGGTTCTCTCTCTATTATTTCTTGTAATCCCAAGAAGTTGTCATTGTCTCACTGCTCAATAGCTTCTTTGTATTCACTTGATCTGCAAAACCCCAAATTACCTTACTCAAAGGAAGTTACAGTTGTATTAAAAATGTTTCCTTATTTCTCACTCAATTTCTAAAAGAACTACGGCCTGTTATTGTTCAGGATTATACAAAGCAGATGGTATTTTCCTTTTTTGTATAATTGCATTTAGATTTGAATTGTGAGATTTTTTATTTATTTATTTATTACAGTTTTTCTGTATTGCAGTCCGTTGTCTAATATAAACTAATGGTATAGATGCCCTATATTACTTGTAGTGATTAAAGTGAAAAAGACACTAATGGAGCATGATTTATCCTAGCTGAGTCACTTAGGACAAGATGCATTGCATTCTGGAAATGCTTCTATTGCTCCATAGATTACAGAGATCTAAGACATAGATGTCTGTCTTACAAATCACTAAAGTAAAGGAGATTAATTTTTTCTGAACACTCAAAAATTTCTTAATTTTCAATGATGTTGATTTCTGTTCCTACTGGTGGTCAGCTCAGATTTATTTAAGCATTCATTTATTTATTTGTTTTGAAAACAGTTTTTTTTTTTTTTTTTTTTAGCAACTGGGTAATTAAATAAAACTTTAAACAAAGTTATATAAAAATATGTAAATAAAGGAAAACAATAATACCCCTAACCTCTCCAAACATCATTTTGAGGCTCATTTTAAGAAGCAATGACTCTGCTAAGAAATAGTTTATTGTTTCAGTAAGATAAATCTACATAAGCTGTGATGTCAAAGTGAACGCATTTGGTGTTACACCACCTTCAGATGAGTAATTCCTTTGATATCCAGTCAAATCTCCATAATTATCTTTGATTTTTTTATTGACTCCTGCAGCACCTGGAATTTTTGCAGGTATAGACTTCTCATAAAGAATGATCCCAAATGGAGCCTGGAAAGTAGTCTGGAGAAAGTACTGTTAATCTTGTTTATAAACCTGTGAGCTATACGCTAGCTCCTTATACAGTATTTTCCTCCTCTCATACAGCTAGTTTGTGTTTAGAATTATAGAATCATAGAATACCTCAGTTGAAAGGATCCTACGAAGATCATTGAGCCCAACTCCTGTCTCCACACAGGAGCATCCAAATGTTTAAAAGCACAGGATTTCTCTAATGTGTAAAATGAATACTAAATGTAATTTTTAAATTTTGATTTTGCACAGTAAGCCCAGAAGAAAGGTGCAGTACTTAAATATGCTAAACAGACAAATATGAACTTTAAGTGCTTACAGATAAATTATGAAGTTACATGTCTGCAGAATTATAGAATCTCAGAAGGTTTGAGATTGAAAGGAAGTCTGGAGGTCATCTGGTCCAAGCCCCTTGCTCAAGCAGGGAAACCCCGAGCAGGTTGCTCATAGGAGCCTTAGAGAGCCTTAAGAATAATGAAACAAACAAGCAAACAAACATAAATGTTAGAGGATGGATTACTGAAGACAGCAGAGACGCATTACCCACCCACACACTTCTAATTTAGAGTATCGTTGCCTCCTATTACCAATTGTACTTAGCTCTGTGATGATTTTTATGATTAAGCTATGTCATCTGTAGATTGACATGACCAAATGGATTTCATTTGTGACCTAATCAAAATGTAAACCAAAGTTTTAGGAGATTAAAAGTTTAAGGGGTTATCTCAGTCCATAGACTAGGCTAGCTTCAATGTTCACAGCTTGACACAGCATTCCTTGCACATCAACCCCAGCATCAGGACAATGAATATTGTAAGAAAGACAAAGTAAACAGAAATTTCTAAATGGAAGTGCTAGAGTTAAGGCCTCATCTGTCTATCCTCTGAATCTTTTTCTTCTACAAATATCTACTGTAAGTTTGCATATATAAGCACACAGACTATCAATTTCCACTCCCTCTCTCTGTGTATACATACATAAATATATATATGTATATACATATTTACATTTACATGTACGTGTAGCAAATAAATCTGTGCCAGGGCCTGTTCTCTGATCTGAGATAGTTTGGTAGCTTGCTCAGACTCCAGACTCGGTGACTGCATTTAAATTGCCTACTGGGGACAGTCTCTGACCCATGCTAACACTTGAAGTATACCTGGACATTGTTTGGGAGAGAGTTAGATTGACAGGTATTGTTCCACCTGTTAAATGTCATAGACAAACAGATTCCAGTGCCCATCCCCTGGCACTGTTTGTTTACTATGTGGCCATATTTTAAGTCTCCCTAAGCTCTAAAAATAATCCTTCTGAACTCATGCAATACTAGTGCCTGGAAATGCCAGCATTGACCATGGTTTACAGAACCACTGAATAGCTGAGGTTGGAAGTGACCCCTGGAGGTCATCTGGTCCAACTCCCCTGCTCAGGAAGGGACACCTACAGGAGGTTGCCCAGGACCACGTCCAGATGGCTTTTGGATATCTTCAAGGAAGATCAATTTTCATTTTACAACAGTAAAACAAATACTGCTGAGTGAACCAAAGTCTGCAGAGCTATTCATTTTGGCAATATTTACTTGACCCTCACTCACTGTAATGGGAACCTAGGTATCTAACTTGATAATAGACACTTCTATATGCATGCTCAAATGCTGATAAGTTGAATTCCACTTCATTTCTCTGAAGACAATTTTAAAAGTTGAAAACTCATAGGTAGGTTGATTTGCTTAGACAAACATGTAAAGAGTTTTCTAAATGAATATTTTCCTTGTGTAACTTATTATTGAAAAATAGATATTTTAACAGGCTATTTTGAATGTTCTCTAACAATAGAACAATACCAAGAGACAATGTGGAAACTCCCCAAACAGAAGAAGCAGCTCCTTCCAAAACCCCAAAATAATGTAGTGCATTTAAAATCGCTGCTTTTCATGTCATTCTGGTAGTCATCCTGGACCAATGAAGTCTTCTATTGATTTTAATACACACAGAGTAACAGACCTCTCTTACTTTACTATATGAATTTAAGTCTATATATTGACTGACTACAGGTACCTAACCTGGATGCTATAATCATAATGGTTTATAATTTAAACTGTATATCTGCATCTATTGTAGAAGCCCTGCTTAAATTGAACATATTTCTCCCTGTTCATAGCAGAAAGCTGAGTCTTGCAGGCCTGTACAACATGTTGTTGCATACTTTTTTTTTAAAAAAAAAAAAAAAACTTTTTTTTTTCTACTTTTATAACAGTAATGCCTATTTACAGCAGACAGCTCAAACATGGCCTTCAAACATGGCCTTTTATCTTTAACTTTTGCAGGAAATGACTATAACTAACTAAGCAGGTATCATTGGCTCGCCTTTTTCATTTGCTTGTATGATGATGCTGTTTGTTAGGAAAAGGCAAAATCTAAATGTATTTTAGATGTTTGTTAATCGTGAAGCATATGAAGACAGATATTAAAACTATGTTCAGCAAACATAGAACTTCAGAGATTTTCAAATTTTTAAATTCTCCCAGAACATTTCACCAAGAGATGTCTTTTATTTAGATAGATGCACCAAGTTCTGTAAAGATGAATGTGAGCCAAGCTGATGTTGCACATGCAGAATAAACATATATATATAAACATATACAAATATATGTATATGTGCACATGCATATTTATAAATATGTATAGGTAGCCACTAAAAATACTTTAGAATTGATGTGTATGATACACTATAAGCTTCATTAAGATTCATTTGTGTAGTGGGCTTACACGGCAATGTTTTGGTAGCGGGGGGCGGGAGGGGGGTGGGCATAGTTGTGGCTTCTATGAGAAGAATCCAGAAACTGCCCCATGTTAGATAAGGGCCCAGCCACTGGCCAGAGCTGGGCCAATAAGTGATGTAGTTTGCGCCTCTGTGAGAGCGTATTTAAGAAAGGGGAAAAAACCTGCTGTTCAACAGTAGCTGGGAGAGAGAGGAGTGAGAAACAGCCTTGCAGCCCCCAAGGTCAGTGAAGAAGGAGTGGGAACTGGTGCTCCAGGCATGCAGCACAAGTTCCCCTCCGGCCTGTGGAGAGGCCCCTGGTGGAGCAGGCTGTCCCCCAGCAGCCATTCCTCTGTTCCCCTGTGCCACTTGGGGGGAGGACATGGGAGAGGGTGGATAGGGGGAAGGTGTTTTTTTCTCCTTTGTTTCTCACTTCTCTAGCTTATTAGTAGTAGGCAATAAATCTTACTATCTCTCTATTCTGAGTCTGTTTTGCCAGTCACGAAAATTGTTGAGTGATCTCCCCGTCCTTACCTCAACCTTTGAGCCCTTTTAGTCGTATTTTCTCCCCCTTTCCCTTTGAGGAGGGGAAGTGAGAGAGCGGCTGTGGTGGAGCTTGGCTGCCCACCCAAGTAAAACCACCACAGTTCGCTACTATATACAGTAGATATAATATCCCCACTGAAGCAGTTGACAAATACTTGACTTTATTTTTAAGATACTGAAGACAGGGTAAGTTACCAAGCAAAACTGAAGGACTTCCAGGCTATTTTGGCTTTAATCTATGTAAAACATTGTTGACCAAAAATAAACAAACCAAGCCTCAGAACCACCTATAAAAAAAACGTTAAAGAGTGTGACCCTAAGCATCTGGGTTCATGACCGCTGTGTTCTCATCAGTATAAACATTTAAGAAACTCATACAGAAAATTAATATATAACTAGAACACCAAGTACTAATTGAAGACTCTTGCTGATTCATCCGGCAAATGGTGCAACAGGAAAAATGAAATAGGTGTGTATATAATACGCCTTATTTCTACTTCTTAGAACATATAGAGAAGTATTTTTAGGCATGGAATGAAGCATAAATAGGCACCACTATATATATATATACATATATGTATCTGTATGCATGTGTGCAGATGTGCATGAGTTTCCAACTCATTTTTTTTTAGCACAGAATTTCTGTCTATCTTGTATTTTCTCTGTATGGGTGCTTGTTGATTTGGTGCACACATTACAAGAAAGATACTTGCAAATTGCATCAAATTCAGCAGAAGGCCAAGAAAATGACTTGGGGCTGGAATGCATGACACAAGTAGAGTTACTGAGAGAGCTGCATTTGTTAGCCTGGAGAATAGAAGGCCACTGAGGAGGATCTAATTACTGTTTCAGCAGGGGTTATAGAAAAGACAGATTCAAACTCTTCTCAGAGGTGCCAGCAAAAACACATAATGTAAGGGGCATGAGTTGTAAATCAAGGTGGGTTGATGAGGTGAGGCTAAGAGAAAGTCATTTTTAATGGTTTTTACATTGAGAGAATATACTCTTCATTTTTCTGCCTTGCTTACTGCCAGTCTGCCATAGTTTTAGTTATACAAGGTATCCTATCCTGCAGAGGTTTTTAGTGGTGCACATATGGTCCGCGATGGAAAACGCAGGTTTATGCTCTTGAAAATTCTTACAAACTGTTAACATTTCTAAGCTGCCCCCACCTCTATTCTGTGTAAATGTATATCTTAAATATTCTCATTTCCGAACCAATGGAATAAATTGCTTACTGAAAAACCTATTCTACCAGTTGTTAAAGTATGCAACTGACAAACAGAGAACGATATTCTGAGGACTACTCAAACCTTAATGTTAAATATTCCTCGCTGAGTCAGTTGACATTGACTATAGCTATAGGGAATTAATATGAATTTCCCATATTTTCCAAAATTTTCTTCTGATCATTCACCCTCGCTTTCTATTTATTTATTTATTTATTTATTTTTTCCTGTCAGAAACAATTTCACATGTGCAGACTATAACAGGTTGCTATTGTGAATCTGCTGCAATGATGCTTCCAGGTATTCATAATATTGTTTACATTGCTAAGTGCAGTGAAGGGAAAAACATTGAATTTAAGGGATTATACTCTGCTAAAGCTGGTTAAACGGTTTCTTCAGTTCATAGAGTTATGACAGAAAAGCTTTTACACAAGAATCAAATTATCCAGGTTGTCTGTTAATGAAACAGATGTCAGTTTGCTTAAATGTCAGGCTTCTTTTTTTTTATTTTTCTGTACTTCAAATCCTTGAGTTGTTGCCTGAGCAAAAGTTATGAGTGTGCTTCTGCATAACATTTGCACATATGATAAGAAATTTCCTTAATTTGGCTCCCCTAGAATTACAGTGGGGGTCTGATATAAAAAGAAAATGTTTGAGAAATTGGATCTCATTATTTCTCTTTCTTTCGTTATTTCGTTCTTTCGTTCTTTCGTTCCTTTGTTCTTTCATTCTTTCATTCTTTCATTCTTTCTTTTTCATTCTTTCTTGCTTTCTTGCTTTCTTTTTTGCTTTCTTTTGCTTTCTTGCTTTCTTACTTTCTTGCTTGTTTGCTTTATTGCTTTTCATCTTATATTTGCTTCATTGAAAATGAAATTGTAAATTAGTGTAACAAAGGGTAGAATTCATTGGACGTAACTTAATCTTCTCACCTAAGGGATCTAATCTAACAGGTTGTGTAGGTTTCCTGTGTAGAAGACAAAGACAGAGACCTGTAAGAGGGCTATTCATTACAGGTTTGTCTCTGAAAAGTGGATTAAGACATTATCTGAAAGATATTCATTTTATTCAGTGGTAATAGACAGACTATACTGGATCAGATCATTATAGTTCAGAGGCCTAGAGTTAGGCAAGATACCTTGATTTTTATTTTTATTTAAAAAAAAATATATTTATTTATTGTTTAGATGTATAGAAAATCAGACTGCAGATTCTCTGAGAATTGTATTGGTGATGAAAAAAAAGAAGCAACTTTACAAAAATAGTATCTTTCCTGATTTATTTATTTATTTATTTATTTATTTATTTATTTATTTCAGACTGCAGTAAGGCAAATAGAACTGAGAAAAACAAGAATATGCTGTAACCCATTATCTTCATACTTGCAAAAGCTGGCTTTAAGGAAAGAGGACATGCAAGTTAGTATAGACTACTCTGCAGTTGGCATCAGGTATGTTGTTTAAGTCTCTATGATTGCGTCTTTCCTGAAACCCGGGACTTTGTTCATAACTTAGGCAGGAATACCTGAGATGATTTTCCTTTGTTTAGTTTGGGTTACAGTCAGGGCTTTGATGTGGGGGAGCATATTCTAGGGTGACTTCCCTCAGAAAACTACAGGCTTGCACAACTGGCTGTCCCTCCCTGAAGGCTGTGTTGACACATCTTAACTCTACTTCTCCCACAACAGGTGATATTAACACTTGTTCAAGAAGGCTTATGTACGATTTGATTGGAGAAATATTATGTCTCTTACACAAAAAGCTGCTCAGCCAGGCTCCCTAGGCTGAACTGCTTCCTCTCTTTTCCAACATGGAACCACTGCAGGGGAAACCACCCCAGTAATAAGACTGATGGTAGCCTCTGTGGATCATTCTGAGTATGTGTTTCTTAATTTGGGGTTTCTTCTGAATGAATGTCAGAGCAGTTATGAAAAGCTTCATGAACCCAGCAGTAGTGTAAATGGCTTATGGTAGGGTCTGGGCTCATAGGTTTGACAGCTGATATGAAACGTGGCCATTTTAAGTGAGCTCCTGTTTCAGGTCTTCATTTGGGTGACTGAGCAGTCCAGCTTTTATTGTTTACCACATGATGATGATATATTTTTCTTATGAATTATTTCTCTCATTTTGATAAACTTTTTTCCTCTTGTGCTTCTTTTCTGTCTGCGTTGAGACACTTAATTTGTAGCGGGACTATGTTTATCATACCAACATCTTCACCCAAGCTCAGGTCTATCTATAGGTACCCAACAGAGGTGTCATATGTATTCCCATTAATCATATTGCACTGAAGAGAAAGATGACTGATTTAGCATCCTTATTTTAGGGATTATATCCATGGTAAGTGTGCAGGGCTGTTAAATCATCATGTCCTGGAGTAATGGTGCCATAACCCCAGTCTGTCTTGCTGATGCTTTCATTTAGTGAGGGAACTGTGAGTGGATATCACTGGACATGTTAAGAACTGGTTGTCTTGGGATGGTGTTTCTGGGTATTTCAAGGAAAAGCGCAGCATCAGAGAACAAGCGCTGAAGGAAAAAGGCCAAAAAAGGGTTTGGCATCTCCAGCTCTTGCTCAATAACAACATTAAGGGCCTGGTTTCCTTCTTCTCTTCCTTCTTCAAGCTTTATCAACTACTCAATTAAGTCATGAAATTCTGTTCTGCCAACTTCACTAGCCAAATGTCTGCAGCAGTTCCAGTGACATAAGCTCATTTGACCCTGACCTTTGGGCATTGTGAAGTCATTGCATTCCCAGGTATATTATTTACTACTTAGCCTTTTTTTTTTTTTTCTTGAAAGTGATATAAACAAAGCATTATGTCTGTTCTCCCTCCTTTTTAGAAAGAGATTTTTTATTTCTTGACATTTGAAGAGAACAATATATTCACAGACACTGATGCATTGACCCAGCACCTCACCAAACCCGGGATGGGTGAGTGAATGGCTGCACTCTTCTTTTGCATCTGCTCTTTGAGATCAGTGAGGATAGTCACATAACAGTAAGACTAACCATGGATATAAAAGGAGTTGGTCCTTTGTCCTGGATGCCTCTTCCAGAAGCAGGACAATAGGACTCACTTGCATATATTTGGATGACTAGATATAGATGCCCATGCCTTATCTCGTAAGCTTCATGTTCCTTTAGCAGGCAACAGAGAAGAACAGTGGCTTGACAAGTGTCAGGTCATTTTAAAATGTATCTATACCAGGGGAGATGTGCCTATTGCTCTTCATCAGCTTTAGCCACGGTCAAGACTATCTTAGGTGAAGATATGAACACTGTGGACAGAGGTCCTTGTCCATACTTAGGCATCTAGAACCATCTGAGATGCCTCAGGGCATCCAAGACACCCATTGCACCGGCAAGGAAAGGAGGCCTAAAGAAGATCCAGAACTTTCTGGAACAGCAGCTGGATGCTAGATAATACAACTCTGAGCACTTAAAATGACATTACATGCATATATTTAATCCTGTCACAGTTCTCCATTGGTAACAACAGTAACCTGGTCACCTTGCTCAGAAGTACACACTACTTCGTAGATACTCAAATCTACAACTGACCAGAGGTTAATACCTTTAAAATCAGATGAGTTTGATCTCGCCCTTACAAGTGTATCTATATTCAAGAGACTAAGATCATGTCGATATGCATTGAAAGCCATGGTTACAAGACTCAAAATTCTTCCATAGTCTAAAACTGAGGTACAATTTTTTGTTCTATATGGGCAAAATAGGTGTAATGCTCTATTGACTACTTTGACCCATTATCAGTCATGGATAGTATTCACACTCATTTACTCATATTTGTTCTGAATTTAAAAGACTGGAACAGTTAATCCCATTTTGGGTACCACTGCATGCAGTTAGTTACATGCTGGATGTGAACATATTCTGTAATATAAATACATATTGTTTAAAGCAAACAGACAAATCAAATCCCCTTGACTGAATGTGGACTGGATTAGCTAACTCAACATTACCAAACCCCCACAAAATCTTGACAAGTATTGCTTTCATCTATTGACTTATCACATAGTCCATTGTTGCACGTGTGCACAGTGTCTATAGGGGATTCCTTTTGGTAAGGTGTATAGGTAGAGCTTGTTAAATTTCCTCTCAGATTTTCAAATGACCTAGCATGAAAAAAAAATCTTTTCTTCATATTTATTCCACAGAAGACAAGAAACCTTACTCCCTGGTGCTGCAACTACTGCCCAGAGGGAGAAATATTTCGCACCTTGCAGAGGCACTGCTTGCTCCTGTGCTTAAGTGCATGGCATGACTGGCTGACTGCAGCAGAGTGACCCTGAGCAAGCAACCATTGGCTTTTGGTGGCAGTTCTGGAGCTACCTGGAATTTCAGTGCTGATTTAATCAAACTTTGAGCGGCAGCTGAAGGCTGTTGTGATATCTAGTATCCATCTAATTTTCAGGAAACTGGATTCCAACTTTTAAAAGTTCTAGGACTGGCAGATAAACATTGGTCACACTTATTTCCCCAGCATTATCTGTTGCAGGGAGAATTTAACAGTAGTGAAATTTAATGGGTTCTGAAATGAGGCACATGTACTACTAGCCATAATTTTCAGTATTTACCTGTTGTAAAGTAATAAAAGGTTGTCACAGCATTGGTAGATACTACTGCCATTTGGCAGTGCTACACAGGAAAAGATGGGTTCTCCCAGTGTAGCATAATTTTATAGTTAAGTAGTACCTGGGATTCTTATCCCACCACTGTCCTAGATGTTGTTATTCCATTAAATTTAAAGTTTTAGGTTTCATCAAGCCACACCTGTACAGAGGAAGACCATGAGGTGTGTGTACTTGTAAAATAGGGATTTTACCATAGGAAAAAGTACAGACAATACCAAGTAGGGATGTTTTCTTGCTTTTGTCAAGGAAAAAACATTAAGCCATTCATTCATCTCCAGAATTAAAGAGTATGACATATAAATGAGACAAAGCAAGTGCTTCAAAATAACATAAATGGAAACCCCTCAAATATCCGTATCAACAATAAGCTGTTTCTCCTTGCGTGCCTACATGTACATTAAATACGTAAATCCAACTTCCATTTATACCAAGGTTTCTTTGATCTGCTTTTACAGCCAAAAGGGGACTTAGAATGTGAGCAAATGTGTTGCAACAATCTTATGACGCTTGTTTGCATTGCAAAGACTTTGTGAATATGAGAATCTGACTCTATATTCTAGGGTGATTCACCTGTAGAATTTTTAGTATGAACCACTTTAAACCTTGACCTTTTCCTGAATTCTCTTACCAATGCTCAGAGTCTTATCAGGTAAAGAAATCAAGGTTTTTCTTCATCTTTTCCTATTCTTCCTTTGTCTTAGTGTCCCATTTCTACTTTACCTAAGGACAGCTAAAATTCTTGCAGGTAGCTGATGCAGAAAATTAACTTTAATAATTGATTTGTGACATCAGATTCAGATTTCCATGTTCCTACTGTAGATTTTACCACCTTGGGTAGCTGACTATACTTTAGACTACGTGTTCCAGTGCATCAGATAATTCAGAAACCTTGGGCTTTTGGAAACAATTTGGTTATACTTCTGCCAAAAACAAACACAAAAACACAACATAAAACTTTCCTTTTGCATTGTATACCAGAATTAAGAATGTAAGGTAAAGGTTGTTTGTTTAAATTTTAGCATTTTTTGCAGCTTCCTCATTTCACACATTAAAGAAATAAAGGATAAGGCACACAATGAATAAATATAAAGTACTGAAGGTGATTGGTCTGCTTTGGTGGCTTTGCCTGAAATTGAATATACAAGCTGATATTTTAAACACCATGTACTGAGAACTATTTCTAAACTCCTAGGACCTCTTTAATTTATCAGCCTAGTGTACACAAGTGGTATAACTGTCTGCAGAACGTGCTTAAAATTACTTATTTCTCTCATGGACATTGTTCTTCTGAATCTCTAAAAGCTGGCCATGTAATCAGGTTTCTCCCTAGGAAAATAGATCTCTAAATATATGTATCAAATCTTTTAAAGGAAACTTGTTCTCACTTGTTTACTGTATCAAATGCCTCTTAAGATATAATGATAAACTTTTACCTTTAGCTAGCTGTTTGAATATAGTTAATAAATACTCATCTAAAACCATGTGCCACTGTTACTTGTCAAGCTGGTTGTTGATTTCAACTCAGTACTACTTGAAGAACTGCCTACTGAATAAAGAAAACTTCCATACTAGCACAATTTTTCCAGCATTACTGTCTAATTAAAGCTTTGTCTGCACTGGCAGCTGGGGACTTTAGGCAATCTAATTCCCATATGCACTAACCATTTACATTGTAAATCTTTTGGCTAGGTCTTAAGTGACAGTCTTGCCTGATGCTGAAAAAAATGTTGGCATGAGGCTGATGTGACCCCTTCATACCATGTGCTTTGAAATTATCTGGGCACACAATCTGTAAGCACTAGAAATCGATCAGCTGCAATCCCACAATCCACCAGTTTTAACTTGCTGCACTTCTTGCAAATCCTTTATTATCTTTTTGCCACCAGTAAGTACAGAGAGTCTCGGAAAAAAAGCAGACAATTTTCAATTGATTAATGAAAGAGTTCAATATTTTTTATGGTATAGGGTAATCTGTGATTCATTTTAGCCCTCAGACAGGTGATATGAAGCATCAAGTACATGATTCATGGTCTTTTTTATGAGGGGTGGGAGTGTTAAGTTCATTGTGAACAATTCAAGGTTGGTCATAAATATTGGAGGAGATTTCCCTTGTGCAACATCGTGAAGACCATGCTTCAAGGTATTTAAAGCAGAGGCATAACATTTAGCAGGATAAGCTAAAATTTACAGGGCAAACATGATACACCTTTTATGCACAGATTTTTCTGAGTCTTTGTTCCTGTGAAGCTCTTGCTTTCATTACACAAGTGCTTAATAATAAATTGAGCCTTTGACTAATATGCATGCTCAATACATATTGAAGAAAAGTATTCCCAAGACTAATAATGTATAAAGTACAAGGAATCCTGGATTATTTTTTTCTGATAGCTCAAAAATCAACCTATTTTTATTGATTCTGAAACAGGGCATTTTTTTCTATCCTTTGCATTTGTTCAGGAGCTAACAATAGTTTCAACCCGTATTTTCTAGGTTTGCCTCCTTTATTTATTTTTTTTTTCCTCCAGATTTTCATCATTTCTCAGTGTCATCAGTACTAGTTAGTCTTCTAATTAAAAGGACAGATGACAATTTCTAATATCTGCCTTCATGATCTCTTCACAACTTAGTTCTTAGATATGTTGTTACAGACAGCCTAAACCTTCTTAAATTAGAACTAGATCTTAGATTTTTGCATAGTTTTCCTGTTGCAAAACAGAAATAAAGGTCACTGGAATAACTCTTTGTAACTATACATGCTTGCAATTTATTTATTTATTTATTTATTTATTTATTTATTTTACTTATTTCCTTCTCTGTTTTATCTTAGAGTTCCCCTACAAGAACAGGGAGGAACTAAAGTGAAGTTTTGGATTCTGCTCCCTGGAATGGTTGTGTACTCTACTATAAAGTCATTGGAAGAAAGGCAGAAATAGTCTTGGTAGCACAGAACAGAATCTCTAAATCTCCCTTCATGTGAATATTCTGCAACTGGCTTTGACTGATGTCTGCCTCATCTGCTTCAGATCCCCCATTCTTTCACTTCCTCAGAGAACAGTTGAAAAGCCTGCTTAACCGCTTAACCATGATAGATTATACCCTGTGTTTTCAACCTACCCAGCAAGGATACAAACTGTGAAACATCTTTAACAAACGTATCATAAGCATTTTGCTAGCTGTTATTCATCATAGTAGGTCAGTGTGTTTGCCAGTGACCTCACCTTGTTATTCTTGCAAGTCAATAGACCAAGCAGCATAAACTGCATCAGATACCGAAAATGCAATTAGAGCTTTATTTAAATTTTCAGATCTTATGTAATATTAATTTAGGTGAAATAGATGTTTTCCAGCAATCTGGCAGTTTTCCAGGACCATGAGAAATATTCCTGGTGGCCAAGTGTCAGACTTCCTCAAAGGGTTTCTAAAAAACCTGCAGCTTTCTGTGGGTACCTCAACTTTTGAACTCATACCAGTCCAAGGCAGCCAGGTGAGCACAATTGGTAGACTCATCTCTAAAAAACAAAAAACAATTTTGAATTCCCTGAACACGTTTAATCATCTAGAGTGTTCCTGTAAAACCATCTTGCAAAAGACATAATTGAAGGATCAAAGGGTGTGACTTTACTGAATGACTGAAATGCATGCAAATATAGGATTGTCTGAATCTTGACAGTGAAGGTTGGCTGTGGGTATTCATTTTGAAATGCTCTAGACAAAGATACCATTTGACTTACAATAGTTGAACACAAAATCTGATTTTCACCCCTGTAAGAAAAGTTAAAATACATACTGGAGAAGTCTGCTTGGTAAGTGCTTTGGTGGCCCAGCTGCACATGAATCCCATGCTATGAAACGTTTTCATGACATTTTCCATCAACTCCAGCTTTTGCAACTTTCCAGTTAGTGGGTGTCAGCCTCTATATTTATATTTGTACATTACATAAGGAAAGAGCATGAACCCAAACAGTGCAGTGCAGTGCAATGCCTATTGCTTAACCTGTTAGCATGGGCTATATCTGGAGTTCAGCCTGGTAAGCTTTGTCTAAACAATTCCAGTGCATAACTCAGGAGTTACCATGGGCCAAGGACCAACCCCCACACATAGTTTGGGATCCATCCACGCTGTGTGGAATGTAACAGCTGTAGCTGGGCCCAGTGATTTGGCCTTAAGGTCAGAAGACAGGCCTGGCAACATTTACATCACTTCTATAGATACAGCTTCAGTTGTAGCACTGATGGACTATATGTTGTAGCTTATATAAAGTAAGATACTTCACCTTACAGCGTAAAAAAATTGGGCATGGAAAACTCCCTTGATGATTCCTGAGTATGTTGGCTTTACTGGGAATGAAGTAGTCAATGATAATCCACTGCTTTGGGCTTATATTACATATACTACGCTGTGTGTGTAGGCAAAAATATCCTGCATGCTCTTAACTGTGATGTGTCATGGTAGCAGCTTGGCTGTAGGCAGAGTGGACTCCAGGCTAGGCAATCATTTCTTATCTTATGGGTATAGCCCAGACCTATCTTTTCTATCTTTTTATTTTATTTTATTTTATTTTATTTTATTTTATTTTATTTTATTTTATTTTATTTTATTTTATTTTATTTTATTTTATTTT
>CM021699.1:112465828-112555828 GCA_011074415.1 Stictonetta naevosa
TTATTTTATTTTATTTTATTTTATTTTATTTTATTTTATTTTATTTTTTATTTTATTTATTTTATTTTATTTTATTTTATTTTATTTTTTTCTCTTGTTCTCCTGAGGCATCCATGTTCAGTGCAAGAATTAGACAGTGGAGTTAACTGCTGGGGGAGAATATATGGAGATTATTAGGAGTTTCCAGTTCTAGTTAATAATTCTTGATGTATTTATAAGCCACAGGTTGAATACTACTACTGCAAAACATCCCCAAAAGTTGAATATTTCACTACCTGAGGTCATATCTACTCCTGATTTTACTATGGTGAAACATGAGGCAAGCCTCAAGTTGACAAGCAAATTCAGTGTTTGTTTATAGTTTGTTACCAGTTATGCAACAACAAAAGACCAGTACAATTTCCTTGAGCAATTGCTGTCTCACAACATGAACTGTCACATTTCCAGAGTCCAAATACCACGTGTGACTCCCAAACTTGGCATCCATGACTAGCTCTCTCTTCTCACAAGGCTAAAGGTCAGTTCTTGCTCTAGAATAAGAAAAAGTCATCAACCATCACACACAGTGATACCTTAGGTTGATATATTCTTACTGGCAAAAAAAAGTACATAAAATTTCTGTGTATCATGTGGAGAGGATCCTCTTCCCACTGGGCCATGAATCCGAGCTGAATGCAGGTTTGACTGAAGGAGACATAGCAGGGCTGCAACATTACAGAAGATACTTGTTCACAACTGTCAGATAACATTTTCAGGCACTTCTTAGTTTTTTTTTTTTTTTTAATTTGTTCCATTTATTATTATTATTATTTTAACAAAGAAACCAAAACCATATTTACACCTCTGCAAAGAACTGAAATGTGTGCTCCAATTCATCCTTATTCAGGAAAAGGTGGGAAAATGGTTACTTCTAACATTTTTTATCACATTTTTCTGACCATAATGGGATTCTAATGCATGTGTTATCTCAGGAAGTTTTTTTAATTATGAATATGAATATTTTTTCAAATAAAGTCTAATCATTATTAAAGGGATGACAGCTTACATAGGAGGAACCAGAGCTATCTGGATGTCCAAAACATGGCATAAATAGAACACTATACAAACTGTCTCAGTCCTACATCAGAAACAGTCCTATTGCACAAGCTCCTATAAAGGAGTGGTGGAATGCTAAAACAAATATGTCAGTGGATCATTCAACCTTTCTGCTGTGTATTTTGTATTTTTTTATCAGATAGATATCAGATATTTTTATCAAATATTGATAGATTCAAAACGCCCTGCACTCAGAATTGAAATCTCTGTCTAAGGATGCAAAACTGAGACCCATTTTGAACCAAAAAACCACATCATTGTCACTTTTGCTCATATATTGCTGGGAACTGCAATCTTACATGTATATAAGGGTAATCTCATTTGTACAGAGATGTGATTGTGAAGCTTCTGAGTTCAGCATCTTCAATTGTGTATGTGTATGTGGAACAGAAAAAGGGCTTGACATATATTGAGATTTTGGTGATGCTGCAGTTACAGATTATTAAAAATAGCCAAGACAATTGAATGTTACTAAGTCACTACCTAATATATTGAAGAGAAGTTTGTAACATTCTCTCACTGAGAGCTGATACAGGAAAAAAAGACCTTGCCATAATTTTGATAAGTAAAAAATATTTTCATGAAATAGATTTTTAATTTTAGCAATAGATTTTTAATGAAAGGAGTGAGAATTCTTCTACAGACTCTGTAGGAAAACTGTAGAAATGACTGGTGTCATTCATGACACTTGTCTTTCCTTTTACCTGTTTTGGCATTATATCTGAATCAGTATTGGAAAACATCCAAGCTGAGAAACTATTCTGTCTTTGTCAATCATGTTTCCAAGTGGTATAAGCAATATTTAGTTTTTACCTGGCTGTTACTGTAGAAAACAGTAGCACTCAATGTGAGAAATACAGTCAGAATATGAAGTTGTCCCTAGTTTAATTTACTTGCTAATATTACAATAAATTAGCATGGCCATAATGGTACCACAGGCTTTAGGACCTAAAGAGTCTCATGTGTATTCTGAAGGCATTCTTTGCAATAGGTATTCTTCCACTTTTTTGTCTGTACCACACCTGTTGCAAGTTCTAGCTAATCCCTGCTATTTACTTAGGCACTGCCTGTCAATTAAAATCAAATATACACCTACAATCAGCAGTCATGATCAGCTCAGCCTGACTTAACATTGAATGGCTCCCAGCATCTCCAAAGGGAGTGTCACATTTAAATAATCCTAATGTTTAATGTATATTTTAGTGGACAAACAGAAATGGATTAAAAGTAGCATTAACTTTATCTTTTATGGGATTAAAAATCAATACAGTGTTAAATCGTCCTTGACAAACAAATTCTACGTAGAGTACTGATATGAAGTTTGAAGAACAATCAACAAGGATCCACTTCTTGATATTGGGGCCCTTCTGTGCTAATCATTCACACAATGTTATGATAGATTTGCATAGCTTTGTCATATATGAAAGTGTAGCTAAACAATATGAGCCCTAAAAGTCACTCTGCCAGCTGGGGAGCACAGCTTACCAGCCGTGCTTTGTGTACTATCTTTGTATTCTCTCCAATGCTACATGCATGTTGGGAGGGCAGTTTTTTATCATGTTGACTGCTTACCAGCTGAAGACACTCTCATAGTATGACTGTTCCCAGATAGCTTTAAGGATTTCACTTGCATTCTCCAGAGTTTACATCTTAACAAGGCTTTCAGGCAATTTGTTAGCCTCAGTAAAATTTAATATAGTTTTTTTCAAATGAAAGCTGATAGAAGTTTAAATGTTCATGGTCTGGCACCATCTGAAGAGCAGGATGGAAAAGAAGAACTAAGAAAAGAAGAAGAACTAAGCTGAGAACAACTGGCTTGAAAATAGGTAGAAATATTAAGCTGTTAGGATGTCTGAATGAAAAGACATCTGATAGTTGTAGACTGTAGGAGGATGTTAGTGAATTGCATTCATGGAGAGATACTATTCAGAATATCTGATACTATTCAGAGTGTAACCATAAAGGTTTAACACATAAAGTTCAGATGCTATATGCATTCGTAACATTAATAATAAAGGTCTATTCTACCTTCCTATCTGCCCTAGCATTCCAGCGAAGGGAGAATACATGCTGAACAATGAAGCATAATTTCAAAACAAGTGGCTAAATAGTCTATATTTTAAAAGAAAAGGTACCTAAAGAAGGTTTCTGCTTGCTTCAATTAGTTCCCTAGAAACTGAAAAACTAAAATGAAAAAATCTAGTTTACTAGCTCAGTTTCAGTTATAAAAATATTTCAAGGATTTGCCATTGGATCACTATTTTAAAATGGAACAAGACTAAAGTGCAGTAAACTTTAAGTGGTGCTATAATAAACAGATCTACAGGTATTCAAGTGATCTGTTTTCTCTTGAGACAAATCAATTGTGCACACAGTTTATAATCAATATATACTTAACAGAAATCTCTTTTCACAGAGCATGGGACATTCAACAATGTTTTGTTGAAATAAACCACTTGTTTTCTGGTCTAGTTTCTCACTTAACATGTGCTATAGGATTTCAGGCCTAATTTCCTGCTTTGAGGACAAATAATTTATGGAAAACAGAGAAACTAAGAAATTGCACAGGATGTCTAACCTTTATAGTAATTATGCTGGCACCAGATTGCCATACATCAGTTTGTTCCCCTGAAGACAGAAACTTTCATGACCTCTCAGTGCTGTTTTACAACCAGTTCTCCTGAAAGTGGAGGATAATCTCATATTTGCATTTCCTCCTCAATCAAGGATGAAGCAAGAACTGCAAATCCTGATCCTGAGCCACGTGAAATGAATCTGCAGGGTAGCTAGAGGATCCTTCCCCCTTCCCTCTCTGCCACTCCCCATTTTTTTTTTCTTTCTTTGGAAGGCCAAAACAATCAATCTTTTCCTACTTTTACTAAAATTGTTCTTGGATATAATTTGATATAAAACTCTACTCTAAAATACATGGATATGTCTTTTCCAATATGGTATATATTAGTATACACTTTATTGCATGATAATTATATATGTTTTCCTGTTTTGTTGTTTTGCTTTCTCCTTTTTAATGGTGTTACAAGACACAGGTATTTATCAGTCATATCATCTCTTATAATATTTCAAAAAATACTGACTGTTCCCAGAATTAAAATATTACTGCAGTGATTCATCATGGATTTCCTGTAGCTGGCACTGAATTATGATTATACAATATGTGACCTTTTCAATGCTTATAAATATTATACGTGCTTTTACAGAAGTCAGTTCCAACACTGTGTCAAAATATTTACTTACTAATGATGTATTTGGGCTTATAATAGGCTAGAGGTTCCTGCCTCATTCATCCAAAGTAATTGAAGGCATAATTGGCTGAAAGCAATTTCTATCCACTACTTGCATGAAGGAACATTTGTTAAACTTGCCATTGCCCTGTAAGCAATTATCAGATTTGTTATTGACAGTATCATATTGAGCTTCATTAACTGACAGCTCTGGAATCCTACGCAGCTGCATGATCAGACCATGTTTAATTACAATCCCAGCCTACTATGCTAATTATTACAAATGCTTTCTAACTGTAAGAATGAAACCTATTAATTGCAGCTTTATTGCTGAATGAAGTAATAGCTGAGTTAGCTTTTTCTAGGTTGCATTTGACATGGAGACTGCATGGTTGAACAGAGGAACACTATAATTATTAATGACTGAAGGAAGTTTTTATCTAATTTGTAATATCTCTGAAAACCGAGGCATAATATATTGTGCTCATTTATGTGTTACCACAACTTTATACTGCAATGATATCACTACTAAATGGTAGTTATATGAATAGTGGAACTACTGAAGCTGTGGTTGGCAGATTAATATATCTGTACTTAAGTAGCTACATACAGGTGTGTGCTAGGTTTTCAAATTACATTGCAGCCAATGGAGCTCAGCTGATACAGGAAAATCTATAACAGTCCAGCTGACCAAGTGTCTAGCTGCAAGATTATCATCATCTTTCTCCTGTTAGGGGCACAAATTTCCATTTGAATTCTCTCTCTAGTCAGTAAATTTCATATTATTTTAGAAGTTTAATACCTGCTATCAGCTCGGTGTCAGGAAGCAAAGCAAGGCTAGGGAATAGACCTGAGGTCTGGCACTGACTGATGTGTTAGCACGGCTCGTGGTCTGATATTGGCCTGAGACAATTTGCACTCTCCTCAATTATTCCTGGGTGTGATTTGAGAGCTAACAAGGACCAATGACCAGTCCTGAGAAGCCATTTGTATGTAGATGTATGTAGTTTTGGAAGTCAAGAAAGTTTTAATAGTATAGCAGCTTCAGAGACTTTTCTAAAAATTCAGCAGCATAGACAAAAATCAAATTCTAGTGCAAAGACCTGTGCCCCAGCACTGTTGTATTCACTAGTACAGCTGCAGATTTTGGGAATGTGTTCACTCAAGCAGGAGACAGTCTTTCACTGTCCCTCTGTTCATGGAGTGTAATGTACATAGAGCACAGCCTTTAATGTTGCATGAAGTGGGACAGTACATCTTGTAGGTGGAGCTCAGAACCCAAATATTTGCTAAAGCTCAAATAAAGTGTTAGGAAATAACCTTTGCTCAGAGGACTTGTAATGAATCATTCTATTCTCTAACAAAATTTGTAACTTAAAAAGGGTCTATTTTAGGGAGAGATTAAAATGCTCTCAGTTTATGTTTCCACCACAAAGACACACTGGCAGGTGTAGTACGAGTTAACTCAGAATGTGACGTGGTAAAAGGAAATTTCACACATGTCCAAGTTAACATATCTGTGCCAAGAAGCACTAAACAATATGTACTTGCTGCCTCAAGTTGGCTCAGTTTTGATGGTTCTTTATTACTCACCATTTCATACTGTGTATACAACATTCCATGCTTTGAATTGCAGAACGTTCCCTTGAATTAAACAGCCCTAACTTTTAAGCAGTGTAGTATTGAAGATGAACTAAGAATTTAGATTTGACTTCATTATTATTATTATCATTATTATTATTGTTTTTTGAATCTAAGCCCCATTCCCTGGTAAAATTTGATAATATTTTTTTTAATAGATTTTGGATCACTCACTTTATAAAACAGTTACAGAGGCAAACCTTTAAATCAACAGTGCTCTTTCTGAAGCACTCATGTCATTCAGAGTACTTGTATTGTGGTGAGGTTTTGGTAGCAGAGGGGCTGCAGGGGTGGCCTAGTCATTGGCTGTAATGATCTTTTCTTCAGAATGCTAATTAGTGTCAGACAGTGAAAAAAAGTTTTAAAACTGATTTAAAACAATTAAAGTAAAATGAAACATATAAATATACCCTGAATTTGTAGATTCTAATTCTACTAGTCATTTTCTGTCCAATACAGAAAGTTATACTGAACATAGTATTTAAGATGTTAGACATTTTCTGTGAAAGCCAAAATTTAATGTCTTCAGCAAAGCCCATGGGTTTGATGGCAAAGCAGTTAACCACAATTTATGTGAAATGACCAGATTAAAATATGTCAGATGTTTATTGAAAGCTTCTAATAATTTTGAGAAGCTTTGATTAAGAGGATCTAGATCTTTGGTAGTATAGATAATTAATTCTTCTTAAATTTTAAAAATGGCAGTGTTTGTGCAGAGAACAAATAATCATTGTTCTGGCTGTTTTAACTAACTAATAAAGACAGATTATTGTAATGTCTCTATTCTGCAGTGGAGTCCAGTCTCACCTAGTACTAAATCGATCTTCTCTGATTGCTTAAAGGTGAAATTGGGTTTATTAAATCTTTGGATAAAATAAATGTAAATGTTAGTGCATTATATTTTTATTATGGTAATTACAGCAGAAAAAGTTCTGATTCACAGAAAACAAGGAGTGGAGAAATCTTGTTTGACAAGTATGTTTCAAATCAAGAGGTTGTTTTAAAGAACCACTTTAACTAAACTGCTTATAGTAAAAATAATGTTTTTAATTTTCTTCTTTCACAGAGATGTTGATAGATCTATAGAAAAAAAATGAACTGTTATTTTATAATATACTTTGGAAAACATATTTTTTTACTTTTCAAAATGCTGAAGTAAATATAGTAAAGAAACAATCAGTGAAAAGTTTCTCTTATTTCATTTGCTTGCAGAACTCTCCATGTGGCTCTAATTTACAGATCCTAAATATACGATACATATTTTATCAGACACTACTTTTTGAAATCTTTTCTCTGAAAGAGTGGCAATAATTTTGCTAAACTCATGTTGCTGATATGACATAATTTATACCCAGAATTAGTTATGTCCTCTCTTAGTTATCTCCTCCTTGGAGTTCAATCCCAATATCTCAATCTCACTTGTTGTTTTTTTTTTGTTTTTTTTTTTTTCCAAGTTGATCAACAATGTGTTAGTAGTAATGTGTCTTTTAAATGTTGATTCTTCTTTGCACAGACACAAAAAATACATTAACTAATGTCAACAGACAAATCATGTTTTCAACTACCTGCTGCCGTTTTTTAGCTTGCTTTTCCTTTTTAGGTATCTTTATCTTAATACAAGCAAAGAAGTCAATCCCTGAGATAGACATCACAGTGTCTCTGTGATGAGTTTCAAGTTAAGTTTCTGGTTTCCAAAGTGACAAGTGAAGATTAAAGAGATTTAGATTGTCCTGACAATATCTTTACAACTCACATCATGTATCCATAAAACATTCAGCAAGCCTAAGCCAGTGGCACCAGACATCTCTTCCTTAAGGTGTTTGCAAAGAGCTCTTCACCATTTCTTTGGGTTTTCGTGCTTGTTGCTCCACTATGTTGTTTCAAAATACACCATTCATAATGTCTTTGGAGAGGATGTTGCTTCATTCTACTACACACCCTTCATGCTTGTGCCATAATCCCTCACTGATGTCTTTGGACAGTATTATCATGTAATAATAATTGTATTTGTGATTAATTAATTAATTTAATTACCATTAATTATCACTGAAAGAAGGCTACCTATGGAGTGTCAAGTATGTGATCCATAAATAACAACCCACTATTTTACAGTATTACATGAAAAGAATATTAGCTCAGTTAAAAACATTCTCACACTAGAAATGTGACTTAAATGGGTAAAACCTGAGATTCACATTTTTTTTTTTTTTGGTGGGTTATATCTGTGTAATATATTCATGTTTTTGATTTTGATACTACAGGCCAAGATGAAATAACTGTGGCAACTGGATATTATTGCAAGTTTATCTGTGTAAAGTGTAGCCATCATCACAGATAAAAAGAGTGGTATAAAATCCCTTGAAGTGGAGCAGGACACGGCACCAGAACTTAAACTGTGTTATCACAGAATTCTAGTAAAAACAGATGTCTATATCAACCAGTTACTTGAATTCACCTGAAACGAATGAGAACAATTAGGTATTTTAATGACATGATGCATACGTGAGATTTTAGTATTTACTGTTGGATTAAATGAATTGAGATCTGAAAACACCCATTTCCTTCTTCTAACTACAATAGGGAAGTTAGTAGACTTTCAAAGGGATTTTCACTTCGCTGATTGCCAGAACTGAAAGAACTATGACTTCAGAACTTCAACTCCCTACTTTGCATACAAAAAATTTGAAGATTAATTTGTAAAAAACAGAAAACAATTACTCTCTTGTGCTTGCATCTGGAGCACTGATGAACAGGACAAAAGTTTAAGGAACTATTTTTTTTTAACCTAAGATAGAAAATTTCTTGAATATTAATGTATAGTTAATTAGAAATGAAATATATCATATGAATATATCATATCATAGAAATTAAATATATCATGTTTTATATGCATGTATATTTATACATACACACATTTAAGAAGTTTATTTTTCCTCTTTATAGAGAATTTAAAAGGGAAATTGTCATTTTCATCTAATTTTTTAAATCTCAAATATTTTGTTCACAAAATGTAACCACAGAAATTGACAAAACAGCAGCAACCAAAACAGTCCAAAAAACATGCAAATTTTCAAGATTATTATTGAAAGGACATTTTTCCCTGTAGGGTTGACTAATGCCCTTATGCGCCTTAATTTAGAAAGTAGTTGTTCCCCAGCTGTGCTTCTTTGGAAATAGGTGTATTTCAGTGCAATGCTATGTGCAGCATACACCCTTATGACAAGAAACTTTTCCCAGTTTGGGAATCTTCTGAATAAATATGTGCCATTATTCAAACTCTTCATTTTTCCTTTTTTTTTTTTTTTTCCATCTAGGAATAAAGATAAATTATTAATAAAATGTCACTGTTGATATATACTCTACAACAGCTGGTATAAAGAATCATGAAAACCAAGGAAAACAAAACTAAAAGGAGTTATCACTACCTATTTCAGTAATAGGATGCTCTTAAGACATAGGAATAGTTACAAGTAGGAATATTAACTAAATTATCAGTGTAGTGACTGAGGTGGAAAAAGTACTTCAAATATCCTGCTTGATGCCTTGTTCATTTGGATGAACGATTTACTGAAATGTTGTCTCAAAGGAAGACTTTTGAGTCAACTATTCCAGCCTCCTGTTCAATATGGGACTGAGTGGGATGCAGTAATGAGAAAAGTAATTCTCTGACCCAACTCTAACCATGCCTAGATTTTAATAAGACGTTAATAAGGGACTATGTTCATATAAAAAGGAATTTATTTAGTAAGATAAATGTGTTACATTTTCCCTATTTCTACACATACGGAGATCTCATCCACATATGTAATATCTGAAGATTTTCAAAAATATTTAATGTCTTCTTTTTATGTAGATAGCTAAATATGATAGAAGTCAAGATTTGATAACCCAAATAACAATGTTTAAAATGAACAACCTCTTTTACCTGGATAAATGTCTTTAAACCTTTAAGCAATTAATAAAAAGAAAGCACACTGGTGCTTCTGGTCTTTGTTTTTAGCTGAATTTAGCATGCTTTCAAGTTTTGATGAATCAATTACTTTTGGAGAGGAATATATAAGCTGAATTTAAGTGTAAACTTAATGTCTTCACTGTCAGTGCATGAAAATGGAGTCTATACTCAGACTCCTAAGAATTTTTTTAGATAAACTTATACAGTTATAGACTGTTATATTATAAGTGTTAGCAGGTGTTTTAATGGCTTGGTCCACTATAATATATTGATCATATGGACCATAGATAACAAAATACCATCTGTGTTTTAAATAAAGTAAGTGTGTGTTGGTACACATTTTGTTTAATTGTGAAAATATTTGCAAATGTAAAACAGAACTTACAGGGAATTAGGTGCTAGATTTTAAAAACTCATTCCTCCAACTCCCCTAGTTAATTTACAGTTATTGCAGAACTGCAGCAGTCTCTTATTTTGCACCAGTATAATTCCCTATAGCTTAGCATATCGTTCATTTCCTGCCCAGGTTCAGCTTTGACTCACAATGGTGATGTTCCCATGCCTGTCATTTGAGGAAGCAGTCTTTATTGTCATTCTCTGAAAATTTTATGTGTTCATCATGTAAACTGGACTCCACAGTGAAATCTGGCTGCCATTTTGATGCAACAAAGTGAAATAGCAGCAACAAAAACCCCTGAATGCAGCTAACAGTGTTCCACTTCCCTATGGCACTTCAGTGGCTAAAAAAAGTACAAAAACTGTGGAAGGAAAGTTCTTGTTTTCTTTTCTTCCTAAAAGGAAATTCAAGTGTTTGGTCTGCTCAGGCAGGACCTCAGCACGAACATTTTGCTTTCTACTTCTAATTTTGTTTCCATCCCTATGTCTTTTTGGAAACCTGTTCCTTTGTTACTTGTTCAGTGCATCACTGAAGTGAAAGGTGCAGTGAGGTTCCATGCCCCACAGCACTGCAGTGAGGATGAATAAATTAATATCAATAAGGTGCTCAACAGAATGTTGATAGATACCAGGAAAGAAACTGAAATACGGATCATTAACCAGGGCTTCCCTTTTAAGTGTAAAGTTTGATTAATCTTTAACAATCTGTCTCCTTTCTGGAAGAGGTGTGCTACTTATGTCATTATGACTGTTACCTCCATATTCTGTAGCCATATTCTCCTATATATCTATATACCATAGGTATATTACCTTATATAGCAACTACCTACTGTATATATAGAAATGTATATATATGGAGACAGAAAGAGAGAGTTAGTGACAACTAATTAAAATAGCTAAAATGTTTTTTCAGCATTATGCAGTCTGGTGGAATGATTGTTGGAGTTAACTTTTTCTAGAACAACTAAACGTCTATAAAACTTCTATAAAATACAAGCAATAGTTTTATCCTGGCAAAAAATGAACATTAATAGTTCATTCATGAATAAATTCAAGATGAAATGCTCAATTAAACTCCTTGTATTGGTATTTCTTCCATATCCTGTTATTCTCCCATATTAATATATCTATGCTATAGCTTAATTTTGACTCATATTTTTGGAGCATAACTTTGCTATCTTTCTGACTCAGGTGTTGAAGTGAGGTCTCCTCAGAACATTCTCTTCTCTAGGCTGAAAAAACCCAACTCCCTCAGCCTGTCTTTGTAGAAGTGCCATCTTGTCATCCTCATGGCCCTCCTCTGGACTTGCTCTACTAAGGTCCGTGTCCTTATATCAGGGGCCCCAGAGCTCAATGCAGGAAATCAATCAATGCCATCATTTGAAATAGTATACGTGTTGAACATTTTATCTACTTATAACTCACTTCTAATAAAATACCTTATAGTAAGAAAGATTTTAATGTCCCTAAAAATCCTGTTTCTCATTGTCTGTGGCTACATATTTTACTACCAGAAAACAGTTAACTAGTTTAACACATACAACTTTAGGACAGAGACTATAACGACAGTGTACTATAAATTTACTTTGAGGTTCAGGGCTGCCGTTAGCTTTGATATCTCTCCACAGAGCTCACTGACTATATGAATCCTACCATTAAGTGACAGCTTTGGATCATATTTGGGCATGGGTAACTAATTTTAAATTGAAAAATCATCTGTAGAGAAGGAAGCTGATAATTAAGCTCTGAAAAATCTCAAGATCCTTTGGTTTTAATCATTCAGTCCAAGGTCCTGATGATGAGAAGGCATTAGAATGGCCATTGAATGTATGTCATTTCTGCATCAGAAAATAACTATCTGAAGAAAACAAACAAACAAACAAACCCCAGGTAAATATAAGCATATCTATACATTGTATGATACTGGAGATCTACCTGAAAATAAATAAATAAATAAATAAATAAATAAATAAATAAATAAATAAGTACCAAACCCTAGATAAATATAAGCATATCTATACATTGTATGACACTGGAGAAGATATTTGGACTTCTGGAACATACTATTTCTTTAGATCTAATAGAGCTCTGATTAAATTACATCATTTTGGGTCTGCAAATCCAACCGATGAAGAAAAACAGAACTTTCAAAATGTTTCTGGCAAGCATACTCATGGCCTGCCCCTAAAAGAGAGACAGAGCAAACAGTAGGATGTTGACACAATTCTATAATTTCACTGTATATCCTTAAACTCTCAATGGACAAATTACAAATACTTACCTTTTCAAAGGGTTTATACTGACACATTTTGTGGACATCTAATCATCCCTCTTAGTATGAAATGATGAATGAATCTACCTTATTGTGAACCCGGGACCTTTTTCAGCCAACGTTGCAGGTGTAAATTCAGGTGTTAAACACTCTAATTATCAGATATGGCAGTGAACTAAAGAAAACCATAATTAGAGAATGGCCAATACATGCTTACTAAGGACTCAAAAGCATTAGAAAAACAAACAAACAAAAATGAATGTGTGTTTTTTGTTTGCTTATTTTTTGTTGTTGATTGTGGTTTTTTTGTTTGTTAGCTTTTAAGCATGCCAATTTCAATCCCTATGCTTGATTGAAGATCTTCAAATGAAGACAAAATTTTAAACACGGGAGAGGAGCAAAGCTAAGCTTCCTGGCTTCCTGGGTTTGTTACTAGTTTTTGATTTCAAGTGATGTCTTAAAGAAATTTAATTTTGCTGCCAGGTTTAGTTCAGAGTTCAGAAAAGAATTGTTGTAGACTGTCTACAAGTATCACTCCAAAATAAATATTTCTTGGGTGCAATTGAATTATTTCTCTGTATTCTTCTGTCCAGCTGCAGAAAACACCTCTAGAAGATTGAAAACAAAGGTTTCCTGTTAAACATAACTGGGAAATATGTGATTTTTCCAGGCCTAAATTCAAGATTTCAGGTCTCCTGAACCTCTGTCCTGCAGCGGTAAAACCTCATGGATACATATCACTTGATCAGCTACATTTTCTTCCAAACTTAGATCCTCTTTTTTTTTCAGCAAAATGAACAAATAGTTCACACACAATGATATGGGTTGTGTTATAAACAAAAATGTCAAACAGCTGTAGAAGCAGTTTTAAGTTAATTCCTTTACCACTCAATACCTAATTAGAGCAATGGAAAGGCAAGACTCAAGCAGTATCAGTCTCTGTCACATAGGCTATATCATGCACCCCACTGTGCATGTACACATACAAATACAGATGTTCATGAGCACTTGCGTTCACTTGAAATAGTATATTTGCAACTGTTAGTAATTTCTGTAAGGCTGTCACATCATCTTAAATCTTTTCCCATGCCTTGTAGCAGAGCTGATTTGAGATATCTTAGGTAAAAACAGATTTTGTGAACATGGCAGAAGAACCGTGAAAGTTTTATGGAGACAGTTGTGATGATGAATGGCAAGAAGGATCAGTGGGGTTCTGGAGGGTGAAGATGTGGGTTTGAAGGAAGCTCCAGGGATATGAAGGGGGGCTTTGGGAGGAGACCAATAAGAGTCAATGAGGTTGTGAAGAGCTGCAAATGATTTCACAAAGTTATTCCAGGGAGAAAATCTTTTCCTCTTTCTTCGTTAACCTTCATTAACCTCCTCTTGACAGCTGAACAGACTGTGGAGTTGCAGCATCCTCCTCCACTCCCCCTCCTGTGGGAGTACAGCATCCTCCTCCACTGACAGTCTCCTCCCCAGAAAACACCTCCTTATCTCATACATTCCCTTACATCCATGATTGACTTCCTGGGATTCTTGGGCTCCCATCTCTCCAGTGGAAAGTGGGAGAAGATGGGCCTGCTCCTGCTGTAGGGCAATGGGATGCGGCCAGGAGTTTTGGGCAGAACCTGAATCAACCCTGTGGAGCTGGGCTTGGGGCAGAAGGCATGCGGAAGACAGCAACTGGGCCAAGAGGGACCGCTCCTCTTATTCACCACCATCCACTTCCCATAAACAGACTTCTGTCAGTGGCAAGAGCAATGAGGTTCTTTGTGCTAAGTTGTGCAGGCATGGGCAAGAGAGGTTAAGCAGTTCAGAGGGTTCAGGTTAATCAAATAACCAGACTCTGTATCCTCTAGCATACAAAAGATGGCACAACTATTTTATTGTTCCAACAGACCACTTTTCTAGATAAATCCTTACTTTGTTAGCTATATATCCCACCTCTCAATAACCCTTTTAGGATAAAACACCAAAGCCATAGAAATGTGGCTCAGGGTTCAAACTCTTTTTTTTTTTTTTTTTTTTTTTTTTTTCTTTCCCTATAATCTCTACCTTGAGACAGTCCAGGAGGCTGAAAACTATCTTGGACCCAATGACCTTGAAAATCTATTACAATATGGCTGTTATTCACTAGAGTTTAATCAATTGCATAATAAGAAAAAAGAACTTTCTGGAGTTTCACTTTGTTCAAGGTCACTGTCTGGAATTGACAGAAAATATTTCTCCAGGCTCCTAATCTGACCTGCTGAACTAAGGAGTGAGCTAAGCCCTGTACCCATTCTCTAAGGTCAGTACTTGCTAACAGTAAGAAACTGGGCAAAGTGGAAAGATGGAATAGATAAATATATATATTCTAGTGTCCCTCAAAGTGTAAGATGTGCAAAACCTACAATGAAGAAAAACAGGATACAGGTAAGGCCAGAAGGTCACCCCCATAGCTCAGTCATTTGTGTTGGTAGAGGAATCTGAAATCAAAGTTAACAGCAAAATAACTCAACAATCTGAAATATTTAATACCTGATTATTTTAGATGGAGGGATCTAAGCTCCTGGGACCAGGAAGTCACATATCAAAACATTCACATGTCCAGTTTTATGTCATGCGACGAAGATCTGGATGCGTAGATACCTGAGACAATTTGACTGAGACAAGATACCTGGACAATTTGGTTGTGGTATCTTCAACAGCTCCCACTGGTTCATTTATTTTTACTGAGCAGCTGTGCAGTCAGCAAAGAGCCACAGATGGACATTCAGCACTGCTCTGAGACAGCTTGCCAGTGGCATGGGGCTCAGTAGCCATAGGATGACAAACCAGCTGATGGGTTCCTCTAAAACTGCTCTCGAAATATCTGTTGTACCACCTATGAGTCAAACTCCTTCTATCTCCTGATGTCTTTAAAAGTCATTCCACTTTCTTTCCTGACCGTGCTTTCTTAGCCAATGAAAACTGAATGCAGTTACCTGATATTGAATGCTGAAGCTGTGGAAGCAGAATTGAAAAGGACAGTTTAAACCACAAACAAACCAAACAAAGGCAGAAGATCCAGTGTGGACTGTCTTATTCATTATTATGCATTTCATACTGAATATGTACATTCAGGTTTCTGAAGCAAGCTGCCACAGTATTTTTAGGTTTTGCCAAAGTCTTCAATTAGAACTCATTTCTGTCTGCATGAAAAGTGCAAAGGTCTTAAGACATCCCTATCCCAGAGGGAGGACATGAAAAGCCACAAGGATTTTAAAGACTTACTTTTAGGATAGTAACAATAATGTCCAAGAAGGCTATGAGGTGAACTCATTCTTAATTTTCCCAAACTCAAGGAATTCCAGGTTAAGTGCAATGCTGTAGAATGAGAAAATGTACATACAATGTGTACACATATATGCACATATGTTGTTTTATGCCACACCATTGTGCTTAATCCTCCATTCTCTAAGCCACACTGTAAAAATAAATTGGCATAAAATGTAATATATGCAGGAAAATAGGAAGTTCCTCCTGACTGACAGCGGCTTGTAATGCCAGGACTTTTTCTATATTCATACTTACAAAATGCCGATTATATTTCTCTCATGCTGGCAAGCCAATAACTAAGCTTCACTGCTTTTGGCATTTACTAAATTTTTGTCATACCTCCCTAATATGCCTTAAGGGTACTTGTTGATACCAAGAAATGAAACAAAGCTTATGCTTTCGGTTGCCAAGTCACTTCAGCCAGCTGGAAACATAAATCTGGAGCCAGAAAATATTATTACTGCTGTTTGAATTTTGAATATACAACAATGGCTTTGTCTTTACAATGTTACAGTTTCTTCTTATCATGAAAAAGTCTAACATAAGAAAAGACATATCTCGTTAAAGCTTACTGTGTTGCAATTTTAACAAGTTGGCTGGAATATGGTGTAAGTTCTGTAACCCAGTTACGGTAAGGAAGTGTGCCATTTACATCCTTCAGTAACTTTATGTGAAGTTACTGAAGGATGTCTTCAGCTGAAGAAAGAATAACAAGAAGTAATGGTTGTAAGATGAAGGCAGGCAAATCACAGCAGAGCAGTGCACATGTACGTAACAGAGAAGATGATTAAATATGGGAATCGATTATGAGAGATGTAACATTCTGATGTGTTTAAATCAAAGCTGGAAGTCATTCTGGTAGATCTGTTTTCATGAACCTTGAGGATTTTAGTACAGTACAGTTGTATCTGGACAGTATATTATTGATGTATTGTGTAAAAGCTCATGTTAGGAGACCTAATTATCTTGACTTTATAAAATTTACCCCTGAGACTGGAAATGACAATGATCTTCAAAAGATACCAACTGCATTAGCCTAGGTGCAATAATTACTGGCAGCCATGTGGATTTAATAGAGGTAGCCTGAGACTTTGCACAATGTCACCTGAGGATGATGAGGCTGTTTTTTTATCACTGTAATCAGTGGAGCCCCAGGCTCTTCCCTTTATTCATTTCAGTAGACACTCATCAAACTGAGATGACACTTCCAGCACTCCTGACTTTAGTATCTGTTTCAGTTTTTTTACAACCAACAGGAGTGAAATAATTCTCAACAGGTGGCACAAGCCAGACTTCTGTTAAAGGCTGCAGAGCAGTGATTTTTGAGAAGTGCCATAGTTTATTCAAATGTGGCACTGCTTCCCAACAAACAAACAAACAAGCAAAATTGCTGGGCCCTCACTGCAGAAAACATCAGCCATCTGATTTAAACTTTGTAAATTTATCTTCTACTCAGCCCAGGGAGACTGGAGAGAAGAGGCACCACTTGGCTAGAACAAAACCTAAGAGAAAAGACAGGAGTTGAATGGAAATCAGTGATACTTTTTTGCATTACCCATCTCGTAACAAATAAGAGAAAAAACAAGTCTTTTATTCCTGCACGTGCAGATGAAAGGATGTCTGTGCTGCTTGGTTCATGTGGGGTGGGTGGCTTGAGTGAAGTGCTGGATCCCCAGAGCTGCCTGCCTCATGGGCCAGGTTTCTCACCAGCCTGCCCAGACGCCTGCATCCCGCCGGCTGGTGTCCGAGCCAGGAGCCAGATGGTCTGGGAGGCTGGAAATAGGGGGACTGGTGCTTCCCAGGAAATCTGCATACATGCAGCCTTTCTGGGGCTGATTTGGAGCTGCGAGTCCTCCAGCCGTTGCAGCTCAAATGGAGCCTGGCCAAAGCCACCGTAAAAAGGCATTGCTATTACAGACCAGATTGTCCCTTACTGTCAGCAGCTGTCAGGGTACCTAGGGAGTGTATTTTGCTTCGGGATCACAAGTGTATCAATATTGCTGAAAGAAGGCAGTGCATTTTTTTTCCTTTTTTATTTTCTGATATCTTTGTGTTTCTGGTTGTATTTTTCTGATGCCAGGTAAGTTTTCTCTTTCGCAAAAATCCCTCTTCCCCAAAACTCCAGCGTTAATGTTTAACGAAAAAATCAGTGTCTGTTAGCACTGCGGATTTTACCAGAGGTTAAAAGCACCATCTAGTGGCTTCAGGGTGACTTTACAGGCAACAAGAAAAATTCTGGCTCACTTCCAGTCGATAAACTGAGTCACAGACATTTGAGGTGTCAGGTCCTTGCTTTAGTGTTTCTCTCTGCAGCACCTTTTCAAAAGATGCTTCCTACATGAAAGACAAGTGTGCAGGCCACACAGAGCAAATCTCGCTTCCTCACAGCTTCAGCACATCACTGTCTCACATGCCACTCTGTCACCTTCATCCAAAGAAGGTGGCAATTTTACTCTGCTCTCCCAGAAACTGCTGCCAAATTCATCAGTGCAGGACTGAGATATTGCAAGGGCATCAGTAGGAGAGGTTTGAAGCCAAGTGTTCTGCTTGATTTCTGAATTTCCACCAAGATTTTAATCCTTCAATTTTAACTTCAGAATAGGATATGTTATCGTTGTTGGTAAGAGGTATCTTTGAGCACAGTGACCAGCTTTGGTCTGCACCTTTCACACAGCTGGCAGCCTGAATGACCAAAATCCTTTACTTCTACCCCCACAGACATGTGGGCTCATCCATCTTACTGGAGACTCACTTTCCAAAAGCATTTCTCTCTTCTGTCCAGAAGTCCCATAGACTTATTGCGTAGGATGTCCCATCTCTCTAAGATATAATGATGCTAAGAAGGCCTAAAACACTGAAAGCATAATCACTGGAGTGATGGATGGGACGTGGGAGCTAAGCATGTGGGTACTAGACTAACAGTTTGGTTGCCTAACATCTAAAGATTAAACAAGAGTCTGCACAAGACAGCTGGTGCATTGAAGGAAATGCAAGAAGTCCAAATATGACTTAAGTCATGTGTAAAGACTGAAGGGTGCCCTTAGTGACGAGCTGATACTTTTATTATTATTATTGTTATTAATCATAATAATTTATCTTTATTTATTTATTTATTTTATGTAGTCCTCTTTGTCATGCTTGAAGCTATTTGTATTAAAATTACTCTTTCCCACTGAGCAAGGACCATCATTCACATAGCTAATCTGCTTCCCTGCCTTTATGCTTCCCTATGTATTGTATTATGCCTTTTCATATGCATTTTCCTCAACATCTCCTGTCATCAACCTCTCTCCCAGCTAGTAGAAAACACCAAGGGCCTGCTTCAAATTTTGACATTATTAATAAATGTGCAATTGGTATCATTAATAAACTCACAAGTTTCCATGAGCTGTTCTTTCATCTTCTGTTCTCTGACATAGCTTCAAGTACTATGTGTTGTACAGGATAAACACAAAAATGCTTCTGTTCAGTGCTGGTGTCCTAGGATGAGGATAGTCTTGAAGTCCATCTCCTTATATACACATCATTTAATGGTATAATTCCTTTTTTATCATCACTACCTGCCTCATTAAGAGCTCCATGATATTTCTCTCTTGAACTGATGACACAGAAAAATTTGGAGTTAGACTTATTGCCATGGCATGATTTCTTCATCAAGGTGATGGAAGACCTTCATGGTCCCACAAGTTCACATCTCTTCTGCTGGGAAGGTTGCTTCGTTTTGGTAGTGGTGGCCTGGTTAACCTATGAACTTTGATTCTTTGCTGCTGAATGCACTAGCAGTTCAGTGCCTTCAAGCAGTTTGGATCAGAAACTACTATAATGAATTCAATAGCAACAAGAGAAAAATATAATAATTCCTTTTTTTTTTTTTTGTATAAAATGGGATGGAGAAGATATCTTACTTGTCTGTTGAATACAAAAGAAATATTAAGACTCCCTTGAAAACTCAAAATAAGTATTAGAAAGAAAGAGAGAAAGAGAAAAAAGAAAGAGAGAAGGAGAGAAAGAGGGAAAGGGAGAAAGAGAGGAAATAAAGAAAGAAGGAAGGAAGGAAGGAAGGAAGGAAGGAAGGAAGGAAGGAAGGAAGGAAGGAAGGAAGGACGAAAGAACGAAAGAAAAAGAAAGAAAATATCTTCTGTCCATATCAGTCACATAATTACAACATCACATACATGACAGTTTGACAGATGAGGTTAGTTCAAGAGCTACTGGGTATGTATCTATGAAGGATGGAGTTACTTGTTTATTTTACAGATAAACATTCCCAATGCATCTAATTTTAATCACCATCACACCTCTGTCATTCTTTCATTGCTAAAATAAATAAATAAAGTTGAAATTAAAACTGTCATTTTCACTCTGAGGTAGGTAGCCTATCTGAAAAATGAAGAAATAGTGCTGGCCTTAGCTAGAGATTGTAATTAAATTATGAATGTCTGACCAGGTTTGATTTTATATGAACAGAGCTGTCCTGAGATAGATTTCATTCTAACAAAAAATTAAAATAATAATAATTGTGGAAGTGTGGCCATGGGGTAAAAAACAAAGAAAGAAAGAAAGAAAAATTTCAAACTATAAGTGTACAAGTACAAAGTATTTTTGTGTTTGTCCTAATCTGCAGTCCTAATTCTAATTCTACTGCCCTAATTTGTCCTAATTCTCCCTCTGTAATGCTTCATATCAGGCAAGCAGCTTTTATTCAGTTTGAAATAGATTTTAAATAGCTAAATTTAAGCAACAGTCTAAAACTCGTGACAAAAACCAGCAAGGTGAGGCATCCTTTAGTATATACTAAATTACATGCGGTCTTTGATGATATAAGGCTGACCAAATGGCATCTCTTAAGCTTCATGTACCTCTTCTGGGGTGAAAAAGCAGCTCTTGGAGCACAAACAACAACATGAGTAACAATAATTAATGATCGTGGTCTCTAAGCTCAGCTGGAAGTGTGAACTGGGGGCTCACACTGAGGCAAAATGTGTGTGAAGCAGCAGCTCCTGCCTTCTGCCGAGTTACAAAATTGGCTTGAGCCAAGGAATAAAAGGAGCATGAAGGCATAAGGGTGATTATGGAGGAGGAGCGGAATGGACACAAGAATGTATTTTGGTAGCAGGAGTGGAAAGACTGCCAAAGTCAGTAAAGTCATCAATGTTCATGATAAAAGATATTTTCTTGTCTTTTAATCACGGAAAGACTGGAAACTTCCAGGCTAGGCAGTTTTCAACTGTGCAGGAAAGTAGAGCCCAAACCTACTGATACAATTTGAGTGGGTACAAAAAACAAGGACTTAATGCAACAACTCATTCTAAATCTGTGTTTCTCTTTAAACTGGTGAAGTTGATAGCAATTAAGCACTTATTTAATTGGAAAATTATGTACATGTTTAGAAGCATACATAGATTTAAGATTTTTTTTCATGAATCATTTTTTTTGCTGTTTTTATTAACACTGTTATAACATCGCATATGTATATAGCTATGCAAAGTAAAGATTAATCCAGCATAGAGAAAATATGGAGGCAGAAAACCAGAATAGACTATGAAGATCACCAGCTCATGTTACCTTTGCCTGTGTGATTTTACTGTCTACTTAAATAAATTGAGATTCATACATTTTCTGGGGGTCATTCTATTCCTTATATTTAGACAAGGATTATTTAATTAATTTTTGCCTTTTTTTTTTTTTTTTTTTTTTTCCCCTTCTGTTTTCACATTTTGGTAAAACACATTCAAGTTCTGATATAGAGCAATCTGATTTCTTATGCCTTTAAAAGTCCAAACTGTGCTGAAAACCTGGTTAATGTTGATTTGTCAATAGTTCATGATTGATGCAGTGGTAAAAATGCAGATATAATACAAAAATGTGATGGCTTTAGAGAGATTGAACTTAACCTGTTCTTTCTAGGCATAGAAACATTAGAACAAAATCCCTTCTCAAAAATGTTTCTCCAGATGACACACAATCTTTAGGGGAGTTAAAATCAAATGAAATACTGGAAGATAAAAAGAGCAGATATTAAATTATTCCAATCACTGGTCACAGAAGAGTGTGAGGGTAGCAGGGATCCTTCCACAAGGACACAGGGAACATCACTTTCAAGAATGTGTGGATACTCTCTGGAGTGTTCTAGCATCAGAGGCACTTAAAGTATAGATAAAATATTTTAAGACACACAGACTGTCTAACCTGGCAGGTTAGAGCATAAAAGATCTTTAGTATCCTCAAAGAACAAAATTGCGAATTACCAGAGGGAAGGAGCCTGTAACTGCTCCTCCCATCATCTCTGGCCAATGCCATTCCTCTGTCACACCGCAGAGCTGTCACTGAAACAACATGAAACCTTCCCTTCCTACATCTCTCCAATTTTGTCTGGAGCTGTCTAACCTGGTGAAGATCACGAGTAACCTATAAAGTTGATCTTTAAGTAAAAATCATAAACCACAGATATTTTGATATCCAACAGATATCTAATAGATATTTTGCTTACACCCACTTTTTTTTTTTTAACTATTTTTTCTTTTTACTTTTTTTTTTTTTTTTTTCTGTATAAGACAGAATTATCAAATGGACATGGCTGGCTACCCATGGGCTTTAGGGATAAAAAATGGGGACAGCCACTGCCATTAGTTTAATAACCAGATGCCAGAGACTAGAGATTTTTTTCTGCAAAAGGATCATTTGAAATCCTGTGCCCTCACAGATAAATTTACTGATTGGTCAACTAGGCTTTTTCTGTGTAGCTTCATTAAGGAAAAGAAAAAACAAATATTTTTTCCTAAAAGTGCACAATGTAAGATGCCAACTCTAAATACCCAATGAGTAGTTGGTACTTGCACACTTTTGGGAGGAATCTAGGCAGAAAAGCCCAGTTTCAAGAAGGAGCCACCACAGAAGTTGAGTATGATTTTATCGGGAAGGAGCTATCTGACTTGGCTTCATTACAGATTCACACATTCAATCACACCAAGATCACTTTTCAAATACCATCTCTTACAAATGGATGTTGTTAACTTTCCCCGACAGTAAAGGCACAGCATGTGATTTTCATCCATCAGAGGAAGCTTAATAAATCAACCAGTACATTACAGCTTCACGCCAAGTTAGCACCTTCATCATGGAATGAAATTAGCAAAGCAAATACACTGGCTAATTGTGAAATATGCTAATTACCAGCTCAACCCGTGAAATAAGGCATGAGTGATGTGTGACGAGCTTTGTACAGAGTCGTGAACACTTGGAAATGCGACACTTAAATACAGTCTAAAACTGCTTATGCAGAGAGAAAGGAGAACAGACAGGGCTAGGGAACAGGCATGGTGGAAAAATATTTTCATAAGAAGTTTGAAACCTTTTCACTTCTGCTACTCTCATGGGATAAAAGGCTGGGAGTAGGGAAATGCACTGATAACAGGCTACCAACCATTTTCCATCTATTTCACACCAATCTAAATCTATTCGGGGTCATTACCAAAGAGAATTGGGCTAGCAGTTTGGGATAAATTCACAGCTTGGCACAGTCTGACTTGAAGTCAACAGAGTTATGGTTTTCCATCAGTAGAGAATTTTTATTTTTATTTGATGAATTCAAACTCTTCTGCTCACAAACTAGGCACTGACAGCTGGTCTTTGTAAATGTCTCCATTATTGAGAATGATTAGATGATGCATAGGGACATATCCCAGCCTGGGGGTTTCTCTGCTATTCACCTTGGCTATTATGTAGACTCTTACTTATTTGTGTTTTTACACAATTTTTCTACCTGTTTCTGTATTGATCTTCTAAATTACATAGCGTTTTCTCTATTTAAGATCCTTCCTAACACCTTTCAAAAACAAACAAAACAAAACAAAACTAGCAAGAAAACAAACAACAAACAAAAAAAAAACCCACACAACATCTTGCAAAAGGGAGAAAAAATACTGAGAGGTGCATAAAGTCTTGCTATAGCTCAGAAATGAGGGAAAGCATCACAGATGCAGAGAATGAGGCCTTTTAAAAGGGTTGCCCATTTAATGCCCTTTATCTCTTCAACTCTTTCCATAGCAAGGTCTATTAATGTGCAGCCTTAGATAAGAGTGGACACAGCAGGAACTAAGCATTCAGAGACTTTGAAACACAGTGCCAATGTCTGAAAAGGGTCTGATGTTTTGATTTGTAAAAATGAAATCAAACCCAACAGTTAATTCCATAAGAAAATGAGCAAACAAACAAACAAATTCTATAGCTTTAAAAGTTCTTTTCTGAAAAAATGTTATCTAGAGTATTCTCAGCTCTCCATTAGAGTGGAAGGAATATAATATTTTTTTCAAATTATGCAGTAAAACAAGTGATAGAAGAAAATGTCTCACAGTTTCCAGAATTGCTCAGAGAAACTCAAGACTGAGAAACTAAAGAGAGTTTGGCTTTTTATATCTCACTGCATTCTTTTTTTTTAAAAAAAATATAATTCATTAAAGCAAAAAAAAAAAGATACATTTTCATCATTTACTATTGACAGTAGGATGATCTGCAGTTGACCATGTGTTAGTAAAATGGAAATTGTGTATATAGAATAGCTTTTCAACCTTTTGTGATTTACTTATTTATTTATTTATTTTGACAAAGATGGAGACCTTGTCTAGCTCCTGCAGGCTTTTTACAGCAATCTAACTTGAGAAAAATGTGTAACTCCAAAATCACTTTAGTTAACATAGCTCACACAGTTGCCAAAACATCATCTCCCCCCGTTCTTTATTCTCACACCCTCCTTCAAACCACAAATGCTTTTGTGACCAGACTGTGAGTTGGATCAGGGAACTGATCCAGCTGAAAACTAACAGTGAATTTCCAGTGTTACTGAATTTCATTTATTGCATGCATGGATGAAGGTCTACCTAGTTCATCACCATCTCCAGCAGAAGCTTACAGCACCTGTTTTGGGAAGAAAAGAGAAAGCAAGAGCTGAATGGGTTTTCTCCTCAATAGTTTCTTGGTGTCTACACAGTTTGTATCTCAGGGATCACGTACATCTTATGGATTGTCTTCATATACTGGAGGGAAGCTATTGCAGAAGCATGGAGTTGCTTTACTCCTCCAGACAAGTCAGTGGATGCCCAGTATGGATAGTAGCTTGAAGAAGGTGAATGTGTAGATTTTTATTATGTTCATGAAGTATCAAGGAACAAAACATACTTTATTTATTTATTTATTTATTTATTTTAAACTGGTGCATTTCTACAAACCTGACATAACTTTATCTGTCTACACTTAATTTGAAAAACAAAAACAAAAAGAGTACTTTAAAATTAAACCTGAGTATTTGAGGTAGAGCTGCGCTTTGTACCTTCTTGGTTTCTTCTGACTCTGTTGAACCAAATATTAATGCTTCTTTTGACTTTCTAGCTAAGAACCCCTTTTCCTGTCAAACTTAGAAGCAGCATGCTGGCAGAGTTCAGATGCTGCCTTATTCCTTGAATTTACTGCCTTGAAACAAACAAACAAACAAGCAAAAATCTATCCTCTTGAAGGACTAAATAGCTGAGCTGTGTCAAGTTTTTTTTTTTGCTGGATCCCAGCAAGGGCAAAGAGAAGAGACAAATGGGTGGGACCTGGTCATTTTAACTCTGATAGGTCTGCAAGGGAGAAGGTGTTGAAGAAGTTGCATAAGACTGCCAAGAGGTCTTGTCTTCTCTTTGTCACCCTGGAAGAATTTGATGGAGGCACTGGTGATGGAGATGGAGTACCTCTAGGGCATGGCTTGCAATTCATGGAGTCCTCTGCCACATGCAAACCACCAGGCATCTCATCAACAGCACTGAGATCATGGAAGAAGGGGGTATGCCTCACCATTACATGAAAAGGCCAGATGTTGCTTCTGTCTTAGTCCAAAGATAAGCAAATTTTGGACTCTGGCAAATTGTGGGAATAGACTTTATTAACCCTGCTTTCTTCTCACTTGCTCATGGCCTGAATCAGTCACTAAACATGCCCACATAAGGCTGATCAGTTTGACAGGAGAATCAGGCATGAGATTTTAGCACTCTGAATATTAGGTGTATCTGGTGGCATGGGGGAGTAAGATAATATAAAGGAACAGTGTGTTTGGAGTAACTTACGTGTTCCTCTGAATTTCCCTTGACACTTTGCAGACATACAGTGAGACAGCTGTCATCATAAAATATATTAGTATAAAACTGTGTAAAAAGGGACAATATGCTTAAGCACTGATTAGAGAGAAAAGGGGGAAAATCCCAACACACCGCCAACAAAACAACCAAGTTCTTTGCTAGTGAAATGAAATTGTGAGAAAGTTTGGAAATGTGCCTCTGCTCAACTTCAGGAATTAGTTGGAAGTATTTTCATGCAGGCTGCAAACCAGCCCAAAGACCACCTGCTGTGAAATAAAGTAACACAGACCAATAGTTATTATAGCAATAGCCATAAGTTTATTGCTTATTGGTACTAAACTTAAATCTTAGTAATTTTGAATTACTGAGTTAGCTTAGATTTATGGAGATGCAGGCTCATTTAGAACTGCAGTCATTCCAGAAGGGTATATTATCTAAACCAATTTTCTTATAGTGATGCAATTGCAATACCATAGTTACGGTTGTATCAGCGTTTCCATTATAAACTCCTATTTTCAGGGTTTTATAATTTGACTATAAAAATTCACTCCTTGTTGAAACTTGGCACACAAGGTCTGAGACAAACATTTATTTATTTATTTTTCCTAAAATTTGAAGGAAAAATATCTAGTCTGTTCAGCCATAATGTTTCAACATTGCAAGCAACAAAAGCAACAAGACAGAAGTTGGCTGTTTGACATCGTTCATTGTCCATTTACCTTAACTTAGTTGTAGCCTTTCTTGTTAAGTGGAAAATGGAAAACTGCTATGCTGTGGTGAGGTGGAAAACAAAGCATATATATTGTTAAAAACCCTTGGGGATTTTGCATTTCTGTGCAGCTTTTCTAAATCTCATGGGTGAGATTTCAGGTATTAAAAACAGTGAAAAACAACTTTTTAAGAACAAATTTTTGAGAATCACTACATGTAAAATGGAGGGCTCAGGTTTAGGAAAGTTAAGTGGTTCACATGATGGCATTGGGCCTTATGAAAATACATTCTCTAATTTGTGTTCACACTTTTGAAAATTTTTCTCTGCTACATTATCAGCTTTCCACTATAGAGTTCCTACAAATGTAATTGAGTTATGAAATTAATACTTACCTAAATTGAACATAATTTATAATAAAATATTTTAATTTTAATTTACTTATTAGCATTTCCTTATGAATTAGTTACACTGATATATTTGCTCAACCTTCTTGTTTCAAATATGCTTCTCTATCCACTAGAAGGCATAACTTACATTCAAATTAATGTATTGCAAACTGTGTAGTCTTATTCAGAACTATGTCTAAATGCACATTTTTTCCATCTGATCTTAGAATAATGCAGATAAGGTCTGACATTTCAGCCAACAGAAAATATACCAGTTTGGGCTTTAGCATTAAATGAAACTAGCAATGATTATTTTGCCTCTGGCTGCTAATTATTACCGTACAGTACTTCAGAAATACTTAAAGCCACAGAGTGTGTAAACCTACAGCAGACTTTGCAAAGTCATAGAGTTGGATGAAATACCTGCAACACAATTGCTCTGGCAAAGCCGTCTTTTAATGTCATGGTGCATTTAGCTGAAACACAGATTCTATAAAACCACCTCTCCTTAAGCAGTTCCTTGAACAGTGAGAAGGGCCTGTATTTTTGTTTATTTCACCTGTGGTTAATAAGCCATTGAAACGGAAGGGTTGGGTTAATCTCAGAAAGGATGGTAGGTATTACTCTTGCTTCAGGGGTTGATCCTATACTCAAGGATGTCAATGACAAAATGCCTATTGACTGCAAAGAATTGAGATTAGACTAAAAACAATAATAAAAAAATACTGCAATTGGTGTTATTCACAGAAATATGAAGAAGTTTGATATAAATTTGAAAGTCAAAATGATGTGTTTCTACATTAGACACACAATTTGCACATATCTAAAATAGAACATTTAGTGATGTTTTTAATTAAGAATAGGAATGAGTGCCAGCCATAAGATTTAAGGGACAAATCCCTGCCTGATTTATGCTAATCAGTGTTCATTAATGTTAAAAACAGTGAAAAATCTATTCGTATTATTGAATTTATGTAATCTTTATTTAAAATTTTTCTAAACCATTTTTTTTTTTAATTCCTGTAATTCTGAAAAATAAGTGTAAAATATTGAAGTTGCATAAAAAGCTGAAGATAAAGTCAGGTTTTATTTCTTCTCATATTTAGATATTTAATCTCAAACATTTAAAGTTATATACTAGACAAACAATTTACAGTGCTTATAATTTACTGTATGCAATTAGGATATCTCAAAATAGTAATAATAATAATTATAAAACAAGCTAAGATTTAAACCAAAATGGAAGTTCTGCAAGGAAAGCTATTTGACTTTTATGTAGTCCTGAAAAGTGCTAGTAAATCATCTGATATTTTGAAAGAAGAAGTAAACAATGCTTCCACTCACTGACACATATTTTTTTTTCTGATAATTAAAGGTGTGTGCATTCTAAATAAGATTACTCATTAAGAATTTTTCCTGTGGACTTAAATATGTGACATTAGTCAACAAAACATGGTAACCTTGGCCTAAAGCTAAACTACTGAAACATCTTGTTATTTTGAGACTTTATTAATGGCTTATTATAATAAAACACTCCTCTGATGTATACTTGTATGCTGTACTTGTATACATACAAGTACAGTCCTGTATGCATACTTGTAGCTGTGAGACTGGGGAACTATCAGAACAGGAGCATGAAAGGCACCAGCTGTTGCCACGATAATCTTATTCTTAAAATAGAAAATATCAACGCTGGTTAATGTCAAGGAACTACCAGACTTGCCACTTTGTATTTAAGAAATCAAGGCAGAGAATAATTGAGTTGGTTACCCTTCAGGTCTGGAGGCTGAATTTTACATCTTACAAAGTTTTGAGAAAAAAATAAAAATGAAATTCAAGTGGTCTGTTGGCCTTTTAAAATATCCCAGCATCTTGACAAAGCAATTCAGAATTGCTGCTCTCCCTTATTATAGGAATATTTTGGTGATGACTTTAATGGAACTTTGGCATTACATTTAGCCCCTACTTGGTTATGTGACAGTTACGTGGAGACCCAGGAGCAGACTGAACATAAGCCAGTAATGGGCCCTTGCCAAAAAGAGGTCTAATGGTATCCTGGGCTGCATTAGGCAAACTATCACCAGTAGGTCAACAAAGGGGCTTTTTCCACTGTGTTCAGCATTGGTGAGGCCACAGTTGGAGCACCGTGTCCACTTCTGGGCCCCTCAGTACAAGACGACCTGCACATACTGGAAAGACTCTGATCCAGGGCCACCAAGGTAATCAAAGAATGGGAGCACCTCTCCTATTAGGAGAGGCTGAGAGAGCTGGGTCTGCTCAGCCTGGGGAGGAGGAGGCTCAGGAAGAAACATGCTGAAGTCTATCAGTACCTAAGGGGAGGCTGTAGAGAGGATGGAGCCAGACTCTTTAAAGTTGTGCCTAGAGCCAGGACAAGAAGCAATGGGCACAACCCCAGGACAAGAGGTTCCCTCTGACCATCAGGCAGCACTTCTGTGTTGGACAGGTGCTGGAGCCCTGGCATGGGTTGCCTAGAGAGACTGTATCAAATCCATCTTGATGGGGTCCTGGGCAACCTGCTGTAGGTGGCCCTGCTTGAGCAGGGGAATTGGTCAAGATGACCTGCAGATGTCCATGTCAACATCAGCCATTCTGTGATTCTGAGATTCTATGATTCTGTGATTCTTTGATTGTGCCCATTGAGCAGAATTGGCCTGTGCTCTCCTAAATCCATATCAAATGTATTAAATGCTTAAGACTGCATGAGCTGGCTTAATGTTCTCTGTGATGACAGAGGTGAATGACAATGTCAGAACTGGGAGAAAACAGCCTCTAAGCCAGGATTAATTTAAACTAGTGCACATTTTTCCAATTCTAGTACAGGATGTGAGAGTGAAATAGCAAATATTTTCACTAGACAAAACAAAATAGATATTTTGGATCAGGTCAAAAACAAACAAACCAAAACCAAAACCAAAACCAAAAAAAAACCAAACCATTGTCATCATTTTAAAACATTTTGTTTCAGAACCAAGCTTTTTACACATTCTCAAGTGGCAAATTAATTCACTGTTTGGAACACTCTCATGATAGAAAAATCATTGAAAATGATCCTTTCTCACACACTAAAAGAGTTGTTTCTGAAATTTTGGCATATTTTAATAATTTGCTGAGTGATAAAGAAATGCAGCTTCAATTATAAAATTCATTAAGAGTATCACTGAAAATAGACAAATATTCACAGGAAAGGTGAAGGGAAAGGTGTAGATCCCATGGAACATCTTTCATATTACTTGTACCTAGTGTTGCTTTTGCCTTTGTCAGTGAGAGGACACTTTGCTTCTTACAGGAATTAATGTATCCCTTGTTTTCAGATATTACATCTAAAACTGTTAGCTGTCTATCTCCTAAGTGAAAGATATTCATATACGCTTCTTGTCTTCTCAGCAAAACTGGGAGGTTAATTCCTTATAGGATCCTACTTTATATGTCTGATGTCTTTTATTCTTGCATTCACTTTGGACAATAAAAATAGGTTTTATTTATTTTATTTTATTTTATTTTATTTTATTTTATTTTATTTTACTTTATTTATTTTATTTCTTTACAAAGTAGTGTTCCTATACTCAATGTCATTACTCTTTATTAAAACTTGGGTTAAAAAAAAGATGTGAGAGCATTGGCAAAATCAATCATGTCAATTAAAGTCAACTATATTTATCAGTTAGGGATCTGCAAACTATTAATGCCTATTTCCTAACAAGCAGAAGATTGCATTGATTATGTGGAGAAGAAATAAGATGTCCTAATGAGGAGAGTCCTGGATTTACATTAAAAGCAGAATCTATACTAGTAAACAAAATGGGCCATGGACTTTTCACTGGATGGAGGTGACATTTTGGAGTATTAGCACCAGCCAAAGCACTGCTAGGGAACCTGCTAACAAATAGTGGAAGGACTGTGGTACACTAATCAAGTGCTGGTTTGTTTATATGTATAGATGCAGCATGAGCATTTGAGTTCTGATTTTATTTTATTTCTTTTTCACATTTTTGGATTTCAGAAAGAAATAAAACAGTAAAAATACTTCACCTGATTATGTCTTCTCCCCATTTGTTAATGAGTATAAAAATACAGACCTCCTTTACAAAGATCCTTGAGATCTGCAGATGAAATATGCTATATGCCAGAAAGGTTTTATTTATTTATTTATTTATTTATTTATTTATTAGCATTATGCATGCAATACTTTAGAAGGGCAGTGAAATTAGATCACGTAGTCATTGCTAGGGATTGAAATGAACATGAATGACTTTGGCATCAGCCACTATAATGTAGAAGTATCAGTGTGACTAGGGCCAATAAAGTTGAACAGCTCTGGTTCTTCCAGCCAAAAATGTGGCTTGCTGGCAAGTAGAAAACCAACCAGACCTCTGCCAGATACTGCATGCACAGCTGTATAGACTGTGTGCCCCTGCTATTCCATCTGTAGAACAAAGCAACAAATGCAATACTTCATGACTGGGCAGAGGTTGAAAGTGAATTCATTAGGAAAAAAAATGTATCTGCATCTCAGACAAAGACCTTTAATATCCTTTTTGCCAGATTATTTTCTTTCCTTCTCCTTTTAATTTATATATATATATGTTAAAATGCAGACAACTAGTATTAATATTTTTAGTGCTATGGTGACCAGAAATCATTGTTTTAATCCAGGATTCTACTGGATATGGACAGAAAGAGAGAGAATCATCTAGTCTGTGTTCAACTATCTAAGGATCTGAGACAAACTTCTCTCAGAAGCTGATATATCCAGGGAACAATGAATGTCTTAGATAAATATTTTAGGAGAACATCAAATACCCCTTCCCCTTCCCTTTCCTCTTCCTCTTCCTCACTAGAAAAAAAGAATAAATTATCATGGACACAAAGACAGTCTTCTGTCATTTCCTCCTTCACCAGCTGGGAGGATAAAAATCCTACAAAAATACTCAGAAGGAAAGTTAGAGAGAGAGAAGAAAAATGGAAAAGGAAAAAAAAAAGATTACAGAAACTAAGGAGTGAACAACAGGATTTCAAGAAAAACAATTTGGATTTTTGGATCAATGTTGCAGAAGGAGATTGGCAAAAAACTCTGTTCTGAGATACGACTAAAGAGAACAATATCAAGAGCCAATTCCATTTAGTGCATGATCTGAAAGGTCAGGGGACAATTCTGAAAGGTCTAATAAGAACTTTACTTCTGAAGCCAAGTATGATAAAACCTTATACAGAGTGGTCAGTGGAGGGCACTGAGTGAGTTTGGAATCAGCAATCTGACTTAGAAAGACCAAACCTTCCCCGAAGTTGTACAGAAGGAGTCTATATAAGACTACAAAGAAAAGTCTACACAAGATCTTTAGGATTTTCCCAGGAAAACCAACAAATCAGCCTCCTAGGAAAACCTTAACTGTGATATTAGCTTCCTCCTTTGTTCAGTGAGCAGTAGAAGCTGTCTTGTATGAAAATGTAAAACTATTAAACTAAAAGGGAACCTAACTTAGAAAATGCAGTGTAAGAAATGGCAATGTCACGGTGGTATAAGTGCTGAGGTCAGATGCCATCTGGTGGCTGTAAAGCTAGGCCACCAGTGGGTGTCTTGAATTGTTATGACCAGGAACTTTTATTTTGTATAAATCATTGTCTACATGAAGCAAAGCCAAAGAGAGTGAGATGCAAAACTAATGAATAAAGAAAAAAAAAAAGTGGAATTAATGTTACTCTCTTTGAGCTAATAAATAAATAAAACTTGCTTGTCTTCCAAGGTAAATTTGGTTTTCTTGTTCAGCTTAGTCCATTTCAGCAGTTTACTGTTGTTCTCTTTCCGAGAACTTTGGTCCATATTTATAATTTAAAATTACTTTTTAAGATCTCTGGGAGTTATGACTTAGTGGTTAATTTCTGCACGTGTTCAGTGACCTTTTGTCCTGTTCTGTGATTCTACCAGTCTAAATTGAAACATGTCTTTGTTAAAGCCAGTATTTATGTCCCTATTTTGTCTTTTCCTTTGCTGAAGTCAATATCCAACCAAATGCACTGTAGTTCCTCCATTTGAGATATGTTTGGAGTGTTTTTTTTCCCACTATAAATTTAGATTCAGAATTCCCTGCCCAGTAGGAGAGGGAGGAAAGATGCGTGCTGGTCATTTGCATATTTTAACATACGGAGCTGCTTTTACTGTGCAGCTGTCAATGCAGAAGAAATATTCTTCAGGGTAAAGCACTAGGTTAGTAAAAAAATGTCTGTGAAGACTTCCATCTCCTCCACTCCTACCTCTTCCACCAATGGGGATGGAAGATATTGTCATGGTGTACGATTATCTATCATCCTGTAGCGAGAAGGACAGATATCCCTGGTGGCTTCTGGAAAATTCAGCTCCCCCAGACACTAAAATCCTTTCTATTTTAATAACTTCAAGAACAGATGAGTATGCTTTGCAACTGCTTGAATTTTGCTAATCAAACAGATTGGATTAAATTTTGTGCTAGACCCATTAAGTAAAAAGTTTCTAGCTCAATGGTCAGTGATGGCATCTGCTGCAGTAAAATTCAATATATTCTTTCTGTGAGAAATCAAGGCTTAGAATCAAATTAAATTCTTGTCAAAACTGGGCATTTGCTGTCGTAACCCATGATACAGAGTGATACAGAAATGTTCCTGAAGACGGTAAAGTGGTAGGATTCATCTCAATAATTTTTATTGAGTAAAAATCAGATATACAAAAATGTATTGCCTAATTCAAAGCACTTAATATTGGAAGTCTAACAGGTGAGTTGAATATGTATGCTGTGTCTTTATTCAATGAAAAAAAATAGCCATCTTGAGAAAGTTATTCATCACACCATAATACTTAACATCTAAAGTAAATGGAATATTCCCCTGGAGGTGCCCAATTTTATTAAAGGTGAGGAAATTTTGATGGATAGCTTAAACTGAGAAGACGAGTTTTAGATGGCTAAACAATGGATGTGGAAATTCAATCTTGTCTGGATTTACAGAGCTGTAAAGACTATTCTTACAGTCTTTTATAATGGTGATTAAATATATCTGTTTTTCAGATAGCTCCCTTGTCTTCAAATTTACATTCTTCAGGTTTCAGCTTCTGAGCATATTTGCTATATCTTTACCTATTCAATTACCCTGTGTCCAAAATTGCTATCAGTTTGGAGGCAGCCCCTGTAGCATCAAAAGATAAATAGAAAAAAAAACGGGGACAGAGACAGAAGGACAGTAGCAATATTTCATGTATGATGGACTGTAGGGATGTGATAGGGAGTCATCATCTCCTCTCTCTACATCCTGTCTCGTATTCTGACCACTGCTGACATCTGTGTGACCCACAGCATATTTATTGATCCAGACAGTTTTAATATGGTCACTACTCTTACTTAGTTGCTCTGTTAAATTTGTACTATGCTTATTGTTAAAGCATAATCCACTTATTTTATGTTCTGCTCCTCACTGAAAAAAAAGTCATGTAGGTTTTTTTTTTTTTTTTTTTTTTTTTTTTCTCCCCCTTTATTTTGTGTTTGTGAGTTGTGTCCAACAATACTGCCCACATATTTTTAAAGCAGCAACATAAGGAGTTATTTGCAAGAAGTCTTGAAGCACCATCAAGGACACCTGCTTGCAGGATTGTATTAAATTGTGATCAGCCAACATTACAGTGTATTTAAGCACTGGAATCAGCCAAAAATATGTCCCTAGCAGTGCTATTTTCATTATTCAGGCCTTCACCCAAAATCTGTGTTACTGACTCTTAAATTAATTTTCACACTTGCCTGTCTCTATAACTAGCTTCAGCAGTGTGCAGTATATTTTAACTACAAGGAAATATTTCAGGTAGAAGAGTTCTCCCTGAAGTCACAAGCATCCTCCTTAAATTCAATCCACAGTCTCTCAGTCCCATGCTTGCAGTGGGGGGCACCCGTCACCTTTTTTTTTATCACAGCAAGCTCTGTCCCCTGTACCCCCTCCCCTTCCCACCATACAGGTACGTGTGAGAGTATGCACTTTTTCCACTGAATTTTTAATTCAATAAATAAATAAAACTTTTCTGATGTTGTTAAGGTCTCAAAGGTGCAGGAAGTTGTAATATGGAAAAAGAAATAAAAGAAAAAAAAAAAGAAACTAGTTCAAAGACAGCTAGACAACGTAGAAAGGAAAAGATGAGTTCAATGGGACAAGAGAGGAATATGGAGTTTTTCTAGACCAGTACTAGTGGAAGGGATGTGAAATATTAACAAAGTTTAAATGAACATCATATTGATCTTATGCGTATGGGCCAAAGTCATCTGGGTTTACTGCAGCACCTGGCAAAAACTGGCAAAATATTTAGGGGGGTGTAGCAAACTTCCACTGGTAGAGAAATACAGATTTTCCAAGCAAACAATAGTTCATGACACAACAACTAAAGGATCCCTTCTTTCCCAGTAATATGAAGCTGTACCGGACCTTTTCTCCTCTTACAAAATGTGTAGACTACACTTTACTAATATGATAGGCGTAATATAGAGATCAATATTAGCTTTTACTAAGCTACTAAATCCCAGAGTTTTCTGTTTTGCTCTTCTTTTGCTGAGGCCCATTTCTTTGAGCCATTTCATAACTTTATTATTACACTAGACTTTATCTAAAATGTAGTACTGATTGGCTTATATCTTCAACTCTTGTGCTTCTGTCACAAGAGCCATTTAGAGGTAGAAAAAATAACATTCAGTTTATTTTAATCAAATAATTGTCACCATTAAACTTCAGGCTCCATCTAATTTAGAGGCAACAGACAAAAGCAATTTATCCCAATTTATCCTTTTGAGCAGGCTTTCCTCTCCAACTTTCTGTCTGTAACACAGACTTTATATTTCTTCTCAAAATGTTAGTTCATTAAAGGCCAAATATTCCACCCCAAACCTTTTGATTCAGGGTGAGCAAGAAGCAGAACACAGTCAGGTTCCCATTCATCTGGGATTTACAGCAATTATTTTTTGAAATATCAGAATGTCCCACTACATTTTAAATCCTGTCTTTATCTGAACACAGTACTGCTGATGAAATACATTTTGTTCTGTTTCTAGGCTGATAAAAAATCAGCATGTTTGTTGATATTTTTTTGGTTGTGGGCCAAAAGTAAGCATTTCAAATCTGTTTGTGAAATAGCTCAAACAGATTTTGGTAAACAACCAATGTCAAGGAGCTTCTTGAGGTTTGTTCTGGTACCCTAAAAAATTCCAGTAACAGCATATTACCTGAGTTAGGATATACATATTTTTTCAATAATTACCTTAAATTAGAAATTATTGTATCTGAATTAAAGTATAAATAATTTTCTTGGACAGGAGACCTTCCCAAGATGGACAGCGCCTTTATTTTGTCATTTTTAAATCATGATCATCCATCTATGGAGATCTGAAACTATGCCTGGAGAGATTTTTATTTTATTTTATTTTTTTCATATGTTCCTTAGGACATAAAGTTCAGGGAGCTTGGTAAGTCCCTTCAGTGCCATTCAGGGGAGTTGTTTAAAGTTTGTGATTTATATTTGCCCGTTTCAGGAGATGGCATATATGGCAGGTGCTATTAGTTAAATATTTGCAGGTTTAGGTGCTACATAGCACTTCATGGGTTTCTTCTCATGCATATTTACCAATTAAAATGGTAAGGTATTTGTGCTACAAGTTTTTGGTACATTGATGAATACAGCAGGGCTTGAGCTTGTGCCCTCTGGTTGCTTTCAGAGCATGTGATAGTTGGCGAACAGGGCCACCCCTGGCCTTTGTTAAAGGAGGAATTTCACCTGGTCAGAAAAAAACCTGTTCATGCCAAAGGGTTACCAGATATGTCCATGACCTGAGGATGTTACCTTACTTCCAGCTCATGCTATATTACCTTTTCCACCCCCCATAAGATAATTTCCCAGGTGAGATTTCAGAGACCATTGTCTTTGCCAGATACTTAATTTTTTGAATGGTTCTTCTTTTACATCCATCTTAACTCAGCTTACAGGGGAGCAGAGAAAAGAGAGAGAGAAAGAAGTTAAAAAAAAAAAAAAACACATCAAAATTATAATTGCTAAGTTATCATTTGCTTGCTCTTTTCCAGTCTAGCTGCTGCGGCAGCTCCTCTCTCGTCTTCCACACTGACTTAGCTCCCAAATGATATCAATTATCCACAAATCTCACAGGGCCTGCACCATCTGAATAACAATTCATTAACCTTCACTTTCCTCCTGCTGATTAACTCGCCCCCACCACCTCCCCGATGTAGGAGACAGCGTGTTGGAAATTCAGCCAAACTTTTTAATTATGCAAATAATACAATACCCGGAGATAATTATTTAGCCCAGGACTCAGGCTGCATAGTCTATGCTCTGCTCTGCTCTCATAGGCTTTTTGACTTCTTTACATCATTTTAGTTATGTCAAGGAGAATGAAGGATTTTCAGTTTCCGTTAGTGCAGGTGATCACTCAGAGAAGCTGTGTGCAGCTGGGCCATGGTTCAAGGACCATTAAGTTGCTGCAAGGCTGGTTGGGGAGAAAGGAGAGCCAGCTAAAGTTTTCAACATCTATCTTTCAATCTGCTGGTTTCCAAATGGCCTCCAGATAAACCCTATGTGGATCCAGAATTCTGCATCTTACATCTCAAGATGGCCAATCTGCATAGGTTTTTTTTGTTTGTTTTTGTTTTTGTTTTTTTTCATCTCATTGCTCATATCTGGTATAGAATTGCTGAGCACTGCCTACTTTATCTCAAAACCAATTCTTATTCCAGCCAAAAATAATATTTCATAAGTGAATAATTATAAATCAAGTTTCAGCCTTTAGATTTTTCTTTTTGACAGAGAAAATTTAAGAAACAATCACATTTATGATAGAAGTCTTGTTTTATATATTCAGATACATGCATCTTTCACCCGGAGCTACCTCTGAAATGGCAGGATGGATTTGGTTCAAACTCTCTAGCTTGTTTTTTGACAGACACTTGTTGGACTGTTTCCATTATGAAAATAGTAAGATTTTCGTACATGAGATTTTGAACCCATATCTGCAATCAATTCTCCTTATGGCTACAGTCAGGTCACATAAATATATTTAGGTATCGGTGAAAGTGGACTTTATAGCTCTGTTTGGTCTGTTGAGTTTCTTTACTTGCAAAACAGACATGACAATGCTTTATAGACCTTTTTCAAATCTTTGAACTGAAACTTTCATAGAACTACAGATGACATTGACAATATCGATTCTTTGTTTCAAAACTCTGCTTCAGTCATCTGACATCAGCCTGGAAAGGATAATTGATTGTTCTTGATAATGTTTCCAATATAGAAGAATAATCAAATCTTTGTGAAGTTAAAATATGCAAAATTCATGAAAGATGATATTTTCCTGAGAATATATTTATGTCCTAATTTTACAGTGTTTAAATTTCATTCTTAGATGCTGGTGGCTGTTATGAATTCAATATCTCAAATATGTGCCAGAAATTTTCGAAAATTTGAAATTTTATACACATTCAGACTGAATTTGGAGGAAGTAAAAGAAAAGCAATATTTTTATAATATTTTACTGAAAAAAAAATCAAAATCACTTCAGAAAAATAAATAACATGATGTCATTCTATTATCTTGCAATTTGCAGTTTCATGGATATTTCAGAGTAATATATTCAGTGATATTTTATCTCAGTTTGGGTAATATTAATAATATATTCGGATAGTAGCAATAAGTGGAAAAGTGAAGATACAGACAAGTTAAACCATTTCTGTTCTTAAAGCATTTTTAAGGTTAAGTAGGAGCTGCTAAATCTGTAGACCGTATAATCTGATTGATATTAATAATAATGAATACAAATTGTAGATTATCAGAATGTTTTCTCAGCTTCTTCCTAAGAGGAGATGATTCCACTTTTCCTTGGCACCTCAGTTATCATCCAGGAACAACTCCTTTTCAGCTACTAAACAGAAGTTACCTGAATTGTGGCAGGAGAGAGCTTAGCACCTAAAAATCCAGCATTTCACAACTCTTGTCTGTCAGACCCAATATACTAGGAAGCTGAAATGGGTCTGAATGACATAAAATATGTAAATGTCCTTGTAAGTAAGGACTAGGACCACAGATTCATTCTTTTTCTCAATTTCATACAGTCTGTTTAGGCAGCTCCTTGCTCCAACTGCTAACTTCTGTGGGTCTTGTCCTCAGGTGCCTCCCTGTTCTCACACCTTGCACAGGGACCTAAACTAAGAGTGTCCACCCAGCAACAGGAGTAAAATAATACCAAGACAAATATCCTATGGATCAAATGATGTAAATTTATTAACAACTTAATACATAAGTACCTATTTCAAAGAGATGCTGAGCACCTGTCTGCAATGGAAGAGTCAGATGGCCATCTCTAGAAATCAAGTCACATTTAATTGCTTATGTAGGGTGCTTCATAACTAATTTTAGGGACACAAGTTTTAATAGTTTGTCCCATTGAACTGGAAAAGAAATCACACTGAAAAGCAGAGGCAGAACTGAAGATAAAACCAACCTTTTCTCTCCAGCCTGTCTTCAGTGTCTTGGACTATATTACTTTTTCATATCAGTGTTACATATGAGTAACTCTTTGTCAGCCTGGGGATTGTTTCTTTCCTTTTCAGTGGACAAAAAATGACACTTAAAGGTATGTGGACATCAGGTTAAGAAGTTAAATAAAGAATAATGATTGTTCTGGATGGAACAGTAAGGAAACAACTTCAGGCATGTGCAAGTATTACCAATGGAATGGATTACTTCTCCCAGGAGTTAGGGAATTGTATACTGAACATTTTCTTTGAAATGAATAAGTGGGAGAAGATGTAAATAAACATATAGCTTTGAAACATATCCAGGGTATCACTCTATCTAAATCTGCAGTCACTGTGAATAGCCAAGCTTTGTTTTTTTCACTGGCTGAGAGATCCTATTATTTATTGTATGTGTAATGTGATGACATTATAGGAGATGTGATTTGTATAGGGATTCACAGGCAAAAACTATTCTTAATGGATCTCAAAAACCTTTCCCTGCATCATTCTGAAGTTCTCCACGCTTATGAATGCACATCTCTCCTTCAGGTTTACTTGCTTAAGCAGAGAAGTACACAGAAATCTTCCACTCTAGTACCTCATTGTTATCCCCAATGGTAATTAGTTTGGGTCTTGTTAGGTTCAACCGCATTCAGTCAAATCAATTAAAATGATAAATGATAATCCCATGCCATTCTTTTGGAAGATACACAACGCTATGTGTTTTGTCTTTTTGCTTGAACAAACCATTACTCATCCTAGGAATTTTCAGGTTTGGAGCTAGAATACGATTTCCAAGTAAGACTTGCTGACCCTCTTTTTCTACCCAGCTGAGCTGACCTTCAAAACTAAAGTTGGAGAAGGACTCAGTTAATATATGTCTACAAAGTTGTAACTTGATTTTTATATAAGTGCTAAGCTAACTCTGTTTAATTGATTTTCCACATTGTACACTGAGAAATAGGATTTTTACGGCTCTTGAATAATTCAGAACTTTGATTCCTAAGGCAAAAAAAATGGGCAAGGAATAAAAGCATAATTGTCATTGTAGCAGAGGTCGAAAGGACAAGCTGGCCATAAGTTCACAATGTGCTCGTGCTCTTGGAATCATTGTGGACTGTGGAATATTACCTTGTTGAAATCTTACTACTTAAGGAAAAAAAAAAAAAAAAAAAGGAAAAAAAAAAAGAAAAAGCACACAAGCAGTTAGCTGCAAAAGAAATGGAGGAAGTGTTAATTTTTAAGCAAGTTTGACAAAGATTGAGTTTCATATGACAAATACTGTCAGCAAGACAGGATTCTGTCAGTGGAAGAAGTTTAAACATTAACAATTTCTGTCAGGCTGTTGACACAACCACGGCAGACATTTCCCAAGATGCTGAGATGACTGCTGGCATTTGTCAACAATCCTGTCACAGTGACAGCAATAAGACCATGTCTGTAAGTGTGACAGTTTTGGCTTTGTGTTCCCCTGAGCATTGGCCCAGGTGTTCAGAGAAAGTGTGGGAAAAACCCGTATTTCTGCATTGTCATTTGAACGGGGAAAAACACAGGAGGAAAATGAGCTGTCACTCCAATTCCCGTGATGCCTTGCTGCTTAGCATAACTCTGCTCCGCGGCCCAGGGTCCACTGGTCCATACTCTGACAGATAATTAAGAAAGCAGCAGCTTTTTCTAGACGGCTCTTCCTCATGATTTGCATTTTAGCCAGAGGCGACCAGTTATAAAAAAAACATGATGGAAAGATGGTAAGAAGCCAATTAGATGGATGGATGGCTGACTGACAGCTCTCTGGTATTACTACTCCAGATTTCATTGTATGTAGCCTGGCAGTTTTCAACAGGAACCAACTTTGCAGGTTTGTAGAGCCGTTAAATGAAGGACTATATATAGAATGCAATGGTCTTGCACAAATCTTTTACATTTTCCTGAAATAAACATTTATTATTTCCATTTTAGTTTAACTGCAATGATCTTTCTTAATTAATCACAACTTATGTAGCTGCTTGCAGAAATTATGGAAGACTCTGTATTAAAATAACACTGTCAATACTGCAATGATTAAAAAGTGAGATGTAAGTTAAACTGTGACATGTTACAACATAGCAGAGGTGAAGCAAGTTAGTAATTAGTGTTTCTAAAGAACGAGTCTGATTTTTAACATAATTAAATGACCCTGATTCCTTTGAAAGAATAAAGGATAGTCTAAAATTTCTCATTTCCTCGGAGAGTCTGTTCTCAGTGGATGTTTCTTCTGGGGATCTTTTTTTTTTTTTTTTTTTTTTTTTTTTCTTGTTGTTTTTCCCAGAGAGAAAAGATTGTTTTGTACAGGACCTAACAGTTTTTAAATATGAAATAGCTTGTAAATTGCTACTTTCCAGCTCATGTGTTCAGCTCCAACAGCTGGTAGCCAATCAGAAATATTTTGTGCTAGTGCCTTGTGGCTGTATCTCACTATAAAATTTAAACATTAGTAAGGCTTTTGTTTGACTTTTGTGTTGTTTGTGATTTTTTTTACTTTTTTATGAATACCAAATTTAAAAAAGCGCAGTAACAATTGCATTTCCAAAGCTGCAACTGCCATCCGATGAGTAATACTCTTTGCCAACATAAAAAGTCCCTCAGCTTTCTTTGGGTTTTGCAGGTTTATCCAATCCTGGCAATTATCTCTTGATGAATGGTTGGTTGTTTTAGCAAAGCTTCCCATAAACCAGTGCTTCAAGGAATATAACTTTGTGGATGTGAATCATCCAAACTGTTGGTAGCATGGATAAATGAAAATATTACACCTTATTTTTTCCTGCTGCAGTATAACAAAACAAACCCTTTGAAATCCCCTTGTTCAAAGATGGCAAGCATTTTCTTTTCCAGATTAAAAAAAAAAAAGGACAGAAATTGAAAGCAAAGCCATAACATGATAAAGGCCAAGTTATTTTAATTCATATTAAACTGCAGTCTGTGGGTTTCACACTGGAAAGAAATGTACTATTCGTATTAATAAAGTAGAGTAAATGAATTTATTGTAAGGTGAATTGTTCAGCACTTAAAGAAAAAAACAAACATATAAGACAAAAAAATTCTTCTTCCGGTCTTGGCCTTCTGTTTCATCTTAGGAATTCATACTGCAATTCATACCCATTTTCCAGAGTCTGGAAATGTGTTGTGAATCTAGGGAGAAGTTTGGACTTCTAACATCACAGACTGTAGAGCTTCCTAAAGGTTAAATGTCCACTAGAAGGTCCTTCATCTGCTTTTTATCACCTAGGTACAAACCTCTCCCCCACATAACCTACTATTACATCTACACACAACAGAAGACCAACCCTTAAGACTCTTCATTACTTGTCCATTGGATCTGAAATTTTGTACTCTGATTTTTTTTTTTTTTTTTCCTGAAAAATCTTTTTGTTTAAAATTATTTTTTTTTTTTTTTTTTTTTTTTTTACTCATGATACCCAGCCACTGCCACATTAGTGATACTTCTGGTACCATAGAGGTAGCATAAAAGTACTGAAGACTGAAGGCCAAACACAAAACCAAGCCATGTACTGAGTAAATTTTCTCACCTAAACTCCTTGAAAGGAAATGTGCTGGGTAATAAAACTTAGTAAACTAGCATGATTCTGAAAAAGAAGACATTTATAGAGGAATTTTATGCCCTGCAATAGGATGAGAGGCAACAGACACAAACCAAAGCACAGGAGGTTCCGTCTCAATATGAGGGGGCACTTCTTTACTGTTAGGTTTACAGAGACCTGTAGTAGTTTCCCCAGAGAGGCTGTGGAGTCTCCTTCTCTGGAGATATTCAAAACCTGCCTGGATGCCATCCTGCGCAATGTGTTCTAGGTGATCCTGCTTGGCAGGGGAGTTGGACTAGATGATCTTCAGAGGTCCCTTCCAACCTCAGCCATTCTGTGATTCTGTGAATTGTTATATAGGGCTTAGGATGTCCTGTACAGCTGAAGAAAATCTCGTGCTACTTTTTCTGATCTGAATTTCAAACCTTGGAAGAACTCTCTATTACAGAATTCATAATGTAAGCTTAAATTTATGTTCATAACCTTTGACAAGATCTTGCCAAATTTGCTCCACATAGGAGCACAGATACAAAAATGTTCTTCATGACCATCTCTTAAGTGAAATTACCATCTGTCACTGGGATGGCAAGAAGAACTTAGGTCAAAGAATTTCTAAATAAGCTGAAAACTCTGCTAATCCTGTATCTTCCAGATGGTTTAAATATACTTTAATATACTTTATTATTTTTTTTCTTCCCATTAAACTTCCTCACAGATCTTTTGAAAGTTCCTCAGAAATCTTTTGTCTAATAGTCAATTCTGTCCAGCTCACAACACGAGCATATTATAATCTTGGCAGTGTTTTAAGCTTAGCTTCCTTCATTCTTTCAAGATAGGTGGCTAGATATGAATGTCTGTTTTATTATTATATAGTGAAGATAAACCTTCTTGTCTGTTTGATGTCCTATTCTCCCCATGCCAGTGATGAAAAAACTGAGGTAAAAGTGGAATATACAGAAGGTAAGAGCTACTTTGTTATTCATCATTGTTTATTATTTCTTGTGTAATAAAACACTAAGGTAAAATACCACAGACTTCAAATATATCCAGAATCATTTAGGAGAAACATTTTTGCCTATTGGCTTGAAGACAACACAAGTATAGTTTAATGTTAGATAATATGATGGATATAATGAACCTTAAAAATACATCAAGCTCTTCAATCCAAACTACCACAAACATGACAGATGAAACTCTTAAAGCAAAGCTAAAAAGCAAAGCAATCTCTGTATAGAAATATTGTAACAGGTCTTAAGGTTTGATTGAAGACCAAGAAAAAAAATCCTTTCCTTTCCCTGGTGGTCTGGAGAGCAGGTTCAAAAAGCAAGGGGCACAACAGCAAAAAAGTCTGATCACACAGGGGTTTAAAACAGAAAAAGAGAATCACAAGTATTCCCTAATTGGAAGACCAGAGAGAACAAGGGTGAGTATAGCTTTCTAAAATTCAGAAGAAGGAAGAATGAGGAAGATGAGGCATTCACTGAAATGTCAAGATAAAATCGATACAGCATTTTCTGGGAAATCAAAGCAGAGAGTGGAAGACATTAAAGATAACAGAAAAGGAAATATTTTCTCTGGAATGGATGAAAACTCCAATACTGGCACTGAAAACAGGTGTTGTTTTCATAATTAAAACTCAAGGGAAACCTGCCTAAAGGGAGATGTAATAATGAAACAGAAAAAAAATACCCATGGAGAACAACATCTCATTAGGAGAGATAAATTTCATATGTGAACAATGTTCACATATAAATGATATATATATATATTCTTAATGCTACTCTGGTGTGAGACAGGTTCAGAGGTTCTGCTTATTTTGCTGCAAGCTGATGATTAATGGCTGCAAATGTTTTCTCACAAGTGTGAAAGACAGGACTGGAAAATAAAGATGCAAGTTGTCTCTCCAAAGGGAAGCTCTGTAAAACCAGTGTCTGGACAGAAATAGGTAAGCCTTTGAGAGTTAAAAAGCCCTTGTAATAACTGGCTGTGGAATGACCCAGTTTAGTTATTTTGTTTGGTTTCTAGTTAATACTGTTTTCCCCTTATAACCAATGCACACTCAAACTTCAAGAGTAAGACCCTCAGGCAATCCTGAAATCATCTACAGTGTATTTTCTCAGAGATAAAAAACATCAACAACTTAAGTCCCTCTGACTCATCTTGGTGTTCAGATACCATGGAGTCAAACGTGGTACAGACAAGCTGACTGTTGCCAGAAACCCTCCAGGAAATCTGAAATGTCTGGGTGATTCCATGCTTGATTTTTCGTAACCTTATCAATACCATTCCTCAAATGGGGATGTTTAAAGACAGAGAGAAATTGCTTATGTCAAGGGGTGGCTTGTAGTGCAGAGCAAAATTAGTTTGCTCTGAATAAAACTCTTCTGTTATGAACAGAGTTTTCAAAAGAATGGTGTAGAACAGGGATTTCTGATAATGGGTTTCTGAGATGAACTTCGGCAGATCTAATGTTCTCCACTTTCTGTATGTTTATTAGTCACATCAGGGATTTAGGAGCTGTTACAGTTGACTAATTACCTGCTTCATGACCAAATGTACCAAACGGACCGTGAAGACCAATTTTGTTAACAAATGATTCCAGCAAGTTCCTGGGTAGAAAGAAAAGACATACCATTAAAAATAATAATAATAATAATAATAATAATAATAAAAATTCTTGGAAGTAAAAACTTTGTAGTAAAGTGTTGAGTGACTTGGATTATTTAGTCAAATATCTCTGTTCAATGACAACATGTTTGAAATGGACAGTTGTAAAGGCATCCTTATAAAGACTAAAGGTACTGGCTCCATCTGAAGAGTGGGTTTATCATCTGCCAGAAAACAAAACAAAACAAAACAAAACAAACAAACAAAAAAACATAAGGAAAAAAAGAATTGATGAGAATTAATAATGTTATGTGTATAACATAGGGGAGTAATGAATAGCAGTGGTTTTGTCTCCAAGCATATCTCTGAGAAGATCAATACTTTATTGAGTTCAGATCTCTAGACATTAAAAAAGATGTTGGAAAACTGAAAAACATGTGGAAAGCACTGAAAATCTTACACTGAAAAACTTAAGCGTTCCATCTCTTCTAATACATCTCTAAGACTAAACAATGACAACCCTGACTTTACACTTCACATGCACAGAATATCAGGAATAGTAAGACCATTCCATCTTATATAGAAAAGTTTATGATCTTCTGCCTGGAATTAAAAGTAGAGAAATCAGTACTAGAAATATTATATATATGTGTGTTTGTATACATATATATCACTCAGGTTGATGAGTAGAAAAAAAAAGTATGTATATATATTGTTCAGGATAATCAGTAAAAAGCCAAACCAAAGCAAACAACAACAACAACAAAAAACCTAGACAATTATAGGTTATATTTTATGGAATTTTGCCAAAATCCATTTTAGGCATCATAGTAATAGGGTAATGCTCTAAAAATTACATCTCTACTTAGTATGATTAAGCTATTATAAATATCCAGAAGAGATAAGGCCTTCTTGTGATCTCAAATCATCTCTGTACCAAAGATCTCTTCTAAAGGTGGCATATGACAACATAGTAGTTTTGTTGTGTGTGGAATTACAGAAGTTAGAATCCATTCACATATTCCTCTGCTCTGCCTGGTAGGATAAAATCACTTTATTTAGGGAGAAATGTGGCAAATATGCAACAGGACTGAGCCATGCCCTTTGAATTAAAGGGGGACACGTACACTGTTTTGCAATTAAAATTGCAGAGAATATATGTAGGTGGAATACTAATCATCAAATTGGAGCATTGCCAGAAAAAATGGTACAACATTGTTATCTTTGATTGGTACCTCAGACTTCTGTATTTCTGGAAAAATAAATAAGAAAATAAGATGTCCCTTCAGATGCCTTCATATGCATCAGTCTCATTTCAGGAACTGCTTAGTGAATTTGTGTATTTAAGATATCTTCATCCCAGGGACTGCTTTGTGGATTTGTACATTTAGGACTGTCTCCTTAAACAGTTTCAGCCAGAAAAGAAACCTAAACAACTTCAGCCAGAAAGGAATATAAATTCTATTATTTCGAACAGTGCAGCAGTTATTGCCCAACCAGAACTGAGAGCCCACATTTCTTGTCTGGAGAACAACAGAAGTAACGTACCTTTCACAGCATTTTTTGAGCCAAAGGATTTTAGTCAATGAACCTGAAATGCCAACAAGACCAATGTGTCCTACTTATCCCAATTTTAATTTCTTAAAAATGTATATAGTTAAGTATCTCTAAGAAACTAGAATTCACTGCTGGAAAATTTTTCAAGATTTCCATAATGTAAAACTGAGCCCTTGGGTGGCAGCTTTTGTACACAGAAGTCTAGCATTGACAAGGGGCAGAGGCAGATTGTCTCTTTCTAGCCTATGGCTGGAAGATCTTTTAATTTCACTCCTTCTCTTTGCTAAGGAAAGTGAAGAACCCGGATTTCAACTTTCCTGCGGGAGCAGTCCAACCTCTAGGTGACATTTAAAAATGAGCCTATACCAATATTGCTCTTGTCTGTTTTGAATGGAATAGGACTGCTGTACTTTTTGGACAAGTCAAAGCTGTCTGTCAGGGCATCCCTGTGGGACCACTTTTCCACAATTCTAGATGTGCCAGCCTTGTGGATCCTAAACAACTGACAAAAGTGGCATCAATAGCAAAAGTATCTGCAGGCAAAATGTTCTGGAGTTTGCACACCTCTCTTTGACGGTATTAAGAACTTACATTCTGCCATAAAGGAAGTGCCTGTATTTAGTAGCAGCTGTCCTTCTAAAGCACAGCAAGGTTCAAACATTGTCATACATTCAACTAGACTGTAGCATGCTAGAAGAGTACCTGGAGTCACCTCTCTGTTTTGGCCCAGGCCAAACAGCAGCAACCAGGTAGCCTCTGGGGATTTGCACTTTGGGATCATGCCTGATAGGAAATCTATGTGTGGTCATGGAGGAACAGAAAGCTGATCTGTGTAAATGTGAATTCCATTGTCTTGGATCAAGGAAGTATCACTGACTTGCTTTATTACTGACATAGTAATAAATTATTAAATTGAGAGTATATTAATAAATGGATAGATTTCTTATATTGCTACTGTAGGTGTGCCAAATGTCCCTATAGTCCGTAAGCCTGTCTCTGACTGTTGGCCAGTAGAAAAGCTGTGAGAAAGAGAGCAAGTACATGGCTGGTACAGGCAGGTATCTCTCCAGCATTTACACCAGAACCCACCAGCTGACAGCCTGGGGCATTCTTGAGCCACTGGCTGCACTGATGTGTTTAAAATCCTTCCTGGCTTCTGGGGTCAGAGCAGTGCAGAGTCATTCAGCTTCTGGAAAATTGCCTGTCCATGAGATAATATTTATGTTGGCTGAACTAGCAGCCAAGTATTATTTGATAGCCAAGCAGCACTTAAGCTGTGAAGAAAGCAGAGAAGAAAAGTGTGCTGCAGTCCAACAGGAATGTGATATGATGAGGATATGCTTAACTTGCAGGAGCAGCTAATATACAAAATCAGCATCAGAAATCTTGTATAGTCTATGTACACACAATCAAAAACATTTGTTTTTCTTGTCTGACAAAGCTTAAAATATGTAATAATAATGAGAAGAGAAAGAGCACAAATAAAGTTTTTTCCCCTGTCACCCCATTTTACAGTCATGGATCAGTCACAGAAAATTAAATAATTCACCCCATTATGAACAGAGTGTGTGTCCTGACCAGGAATTTCACTCTTCTGCTTTTGCCCTAAGATTAGCCTTCATCAGATTTCTAAGATTCACCACTTCCCATATTAATCTTTGACACTTGGGTATTTCTTAAGGAGTCCAGCAAGTAAAGCCCATCTCCTAATATTTGACGAGGCAGAGGGACTGAAGGTCTGTAGGAACATGGAGGAAGGATTTGAAAAATCAGGAGAGCTGCTTGGACTAGACCCCTGAATGTATTTAAAGCTTAGAAGTACAAGATATATTTGCAAATGCATATCAGCAACAAAATGTAATGATAACAAGCCCCTCGAATCAGTCATCATATACTCATTTAAACAGACCTGCCAGAACTCCTAATTAGGGTACCCCTAAGGACTCTTGTTTTCTATCTCATTATCCTGATAAAGTGGACACCAATGAGTCTCTTAATGAGGATTAAACTGTGGGTTTTAGTTGAATTTGCATGTCACATTTGTTATTGACAAGAATCTCCTGAAATATGCCACATACACTTGCTAATTTCTAACTCAGTATTCAAAATACTGTATGAAAAATCTGGTCATAGAATTTTGTTGTTCTACCTAACAGCTGTCTAAGAGAAGAAATAAAAATTGTTCTCAGAAATAGGGCATTTTCCCAACCACAGGCCAACAGTGTATATCATATCGTTATGTATCTGGCTTAAAAAGCACAGGTGCTCCAGGGACCAGGAAATGCTCTCTAGTTTTTAACAGAAGGAAAAACAGAAACGGAAGCAGATGTTTGTGACTGAACCATGCGTGAGGTAAGGAGGTAAGGTCTTTGGAGACTTTTTTTTTTTTTTTTTTTTTTTTTTTTTTTTTCAGACAGTGAGTGTTTTTAGTCTCAGCTCCTTAAAGGTATTTTGATTTCATGCCTGACCCAAGAAATATGTTTGGTATAAATTCACATGACAGAGTTTCTTGCTGATGGTTTTAGTCAGAGTGGGGCTGTCATTTGGCTGTTCTGAAACATGTTTACTGCCTGTGCCTACCAAAGAGATGATCCATTGCCAGGTGGGAGTTTGCTCTGTTGTACTTCCTGCATCATTGTGCAGTTGTAAGGTAGCACCACTAAAGTCTGCTTCTATTCAAAGTGGACATTTAATTAAGAGCCTTCTGGGTCCTAGGAGACAGAAGGATTTCTTTTTAGAAATAGGCCAAAAAGAGATTGTTCAGCATTCCTAAAACCTGCAAGTCCTGAATTCGTGTCTCAGCCAATTTATCCAGAGTGTTCAACAGACCCTAATTAGTACATTCTGAATGAAATTTATGTCTGCCTTGTGGAGATCTTCTGTGAACCACAAAGCTTATTTCTTTCTGAGGACTCCATTGCTCTTCAGCATAGATCAGGATCAACGTTGACACTCTTAGCAGCTTCTCTACTGTGCTTGCGGATGTACCTCAGCTCTCATTTCTCATATTCTTGCCTTAATCTATTCACTGACGTCTGATGGCAGATTGGTGAGACAATTTAGCTTTCAGAAGAGATGCAAAATGTTTCCCCTCATATGGAATGGAAAAGGCACACATATAAGTACATATCTGTGTTAATATGCATATTTGGAAACATTATTGCATAAATGTTTAAACTGGGAAAGACTCAATACTTGGTTGAATTTTGATGCTTAAGTTGTCCAAATACTTTAATGCATGTCGTAGATTTTGTGTTTGCAGAAATTTTGTTTAATAAAAACTATGCAAATTTTAGAATTTGTGATATCAGAGGGGAAATTTGGAAATACTATAAACACACCTCAGGGGTCAGAAAACACAAAGAAAACAAATCCAAACAAAGACACTCTTAGAGTGTGTGTGCATCCATGTGGTCTGATACATGTTCTTTATAATAGTCTGGAGATACAACTTGTTCTGCAAAGACTTCCTTTTCTAACTATGCAAAAGAGAAGCAATTTATGGTTGGAGATTGCTTAGAAAGATAAGAAAAAAATCTCAAAGTTCACACTGTTGTGTTCAAATCACATGGCTCCCCATCAGTAGCTTAAAAACTACAACCAGATTACAACAATGTATGTGGAAATACTGTTGAGAAAGCTCCCATGGAGGAAGATTTTTATTTATTTTTTTTAGTGTATATATTTTTAAATGGTTATTAGTCCTATTTTAAGCTCACTTTGATCTATCAGGTGCATTCATGCAGCCAGTGCACTATTAAAAGAGTATCTATAAATGTGCATAAAACTACACGGAAGAAAAAAATAGCAGAAAAGAAATATACAGGCAAATTTATTCATTTTAATGAAATTTATGACAGAGCAGTCTAATTTCCTGAGCCTTGTCTGATCTGTCTGCTGCAAGTGAAATAGCATGCTTCAGGTTCCATATCTGCCTTCTAGTGGAAAACAAAATTAAATTTATTAGTAAGTAATTTCCATCAATTTGCATGTCCTTGTTTACCATATTTGAGTCATGAAACATATCTATACATTCTCTTGTTAAGGAAATAAGATAATTTTTCCTAGTTAAGTTCAGAGAGAATATATGACACACATTGTAACCACAATAAAAACAGCAAGACATCTGAAAGCAAATCACAGATGTTAGGCAAAGCCACAGGAAATACATGGGGAGATTGGAGGCTGTATTTCCTACTTTTGGTACCATTGCCTATAAAATAATGTCAGAGTGCCTCTTAAAAAACAAACAAACTTCTTTTGCCCATCCAACAACAGCAGCTAGCTATGATTGTGCCAAGAATTTTGTTTTTTACCTGCTGCGATGCCAAATCAATTTCCACCTCCCAGCAGAGGTTTCTGTGCAAGAGGATTCTACCATACCCAGGAAAGCAATGGGGGCCATAGGTAATGCTTAGCTTTAGCTATGTTCTAGACAGCTCTTTGAGGCATTTTCAAAGTTCATTGAGAACCATTAGATACAGAGAGACATTTGGGACTCAAGAAATCCCTGAGCTGTAAGTTTTTGCAGGCTGGGAGAGCATTCTGAAGAAATATTGGTTTATGCTTTTCCATAGACATTCATTTTTTTGGCTCCTACTGAAGACAAAATATTGGTCTTACCTGATATTATTCTTCAGAGCCCTGTACTCGGCTCTGGTGAGGCCGCACCTCGAATACTGTGTTCAGTTTTGGGCCCCTCGCTACAAGAAGGACATGGAGGTGCTTGAGCGAGTCCAGAGAAGGGCAACAAAGCAGGTGAGGGGTCTGGAGAACAAGCCTTACGAGGAGCGGCTGAGGGAGCTGGGATTGTTCAGCCTGGAGGAAAGGAGGCTCAGGGGTGACCTTATCGATCTCTACAGGTACCTCAAAGGAGGCTGTAGAGAGGTGGGGGTTGGTCTGTTCTCCCACGTGCCTGGTGACAGGACAAGGGGAAACGGGCTTAAGTTGTGCCAGGGGAGTTTTAGGTTGGATCTTAGGAAGAACTTCTTTACCGAAAGGGTTGTTAGACACTGGAACGGGCTGCCCAGGGAAGTGGTGGAGTCACCATCCCTGGAGGTCTTTAAAAGACGTTTAGATGTAGAGCTTAGGGATATGGTTTAGTGGGGACTGTTAGTGTTAGGTCAGAGGTTGGACTTGATGATCTTGAGGTCTCTTCCAACCTAGAAATTCTGTGATTCTGTGATTCTGTGATTTTCTGTTCTTAAATATCAGAATGTTTCACTCTGCATTTCAATATGCAAGATTTTGTCTTCCCAGTTTTAGCCTCCTGAATAAGATTTCAAAAAAGGAAGGAAAAAAATCTTATACAATTTCTTTCTTCCTGATTGATTCCAGTTGACTTTTTTTTTTTTTTTTTTTAAATTCACTCTCAAATTGAAAAAATCTGTTGTCAAAGCCAAGATTTACATTACTTAGTTTAGTCAGTAAATCACTTGGACTTGAATTTAGGCAAGTTTGCATAATGACAGTCTATTGTATTTCTTAATTTGGGAATTAGGGATCTTGGAGGAACCCTACTGTTTACCAGTTTCCGGGGGAAAAAAAGTCACTTTTAAATTTATTTCAATGAGTTCTGTTTCTTTTCTTCCCTGTGGACAACTATACCTCGTATTGTTACATTAGCGCATTAGCTATACTGTACACCCTAACTGATGGATAACAACAGATTAGTTTTTGATAGATATAGCAGGGATGCTGATTTTCAGGTAGGAGTTGATTTTCTTGTTTGACTTCAGGAACTGGTCAGTATTTAACATTGATTATAAGTTCTCAAAACTAAATCATCTCTGCTTTGATATCTGCTGTAACCTGGAGACCATATTTCTGCACGAGACATCACAGAAGACAGTCAGAAAATGTACTTGTTTGGGGACAGTGATAAATAAATTAGTTTGAGTGAAGGAGCTTAAAATTTGCTTAAACAGCTTAAAATTTGCTTCTACCTTTAGTATGATGTAAGCTGAGCTTGTTAATAATCAGGACATTTTTGTAAAATTGTGTCTACATGAAAATATTCCCTATGAATTTATTAGCAGCATAGCATTTTGGAGTTTAAGAATTAGTGCCTTAAGGATTTAATTTCACTAAGTTAAGATTTTCATGTTTTCTTTCTTGGTTAGGCATGATCTACATATACATGGTATTCCAGCCCTTCCATGCTAACTTTAACTGCAGCACTTTAATTCAGGTGTGATCTTCCTCTCCACTGGGAATCTCCAGAATCACCATCCAGATATTCTCGCTTACCTAAGTGCTTGTAGATGTGCACAGACACCTGATGAGATTCATGGTAGTGCTACAATGCTCGAATTCAACAAAATCCATGAGAGTTATGAAGAGAGGTGTTGTAAAAAAAAATTCCTAATCTTACTTTAATCAATCTGCTAAGTGAGAGGTGTAGCAACCTTGACTGTCGCCTCTGCTTGAGGGCTTCTGTGCAAATAGGACCAAGCTGTCAATAGTTGATGTCACTGTGTCTGACAACTTCCCTCTAAATGGTTTTTCACCAACAGTTCTGAGGTGTCCAATGTTAATGGGTAATCAGCCTACTGATGGCAAAGAATTTGTAGTCACAATGTTGTGGTCAGAAAAAAAAAAAAAGCTTTCGAGTCACAGGATGACACAGTGAAATGGCGCTTTAGGTGAGCTCTTCTTTACCTTATGTTGCAGGGAGCAACTTGCAGCAGTACCTACCTGAGTGGGATTTATGTGGCTACACTGCCATCATTTCTGTGTTATAGACATATAAATTTGGGCTAGAGATTTCCAAATCCATTCAAAACCATCTCAGAAAAATCATCACAAGCAAGAGTGAATTCTCTTTCCTAAAGGAGGCAAGAAAATGTGTGGTCCTCAAGAGCATATTTCTTCCTGTTTAAAGAGAGTTTGTCTCAGAAATAGGCCCCTTAATTTAGCAGTGATGAATCTGACCTGAATATATTTGCCTGTATTACTTACCACTCATATCTAAAAATCAAAGATCAGTCAAGAGGAGATCAAGGCCTGTACTGGTTGATGGCAAGAATGAGTGCAACATACATGTAGATTCCTGTTTCACTTTAACCATAGGTTTTCAAGTGTTCACCTGAAAAACTGAAAGCTTCGTTTATTTGTTCTTTGCACTAGTGGAGATTATGGAAGTCTCCATATTACAAGAGAACTGAAATCAGGTAAGAATCATGCCTGCAACAATAAATTTTAGAGCAACATGTGCATTTCCAAACAAGTCAAATTTTCTGGGGGTTAGTATCTGTGCAGTTACATCTATTACTTTTAAAGAAAGGGAAAATACTTTGAAAAGCAATTAAAAGGACCAAAGGCTGCTGCCTCCTTCTGCAGGTATCTAGTAAGTCATGTGTAGAGCCAGGAGCTCACAGCCACCCACTTAGAGGTTTTACAAGGCACATGATGCTAGCTAAAGAAACCAAGCTAATACTGTGTATTTTAGTATGGGAGGAAAATCTGTCTCCAATGGTTTTGGACACCTTGTTACATCCCATTCCAAAATCTGTCAAGCATAAAATGACAGCTAGGACACAAAGGAATACTTCTCCAGTTCAAGAACAAGAAGGCCCACAAGGAAAATTTGCTGATTTGCTAAACCCTTTACTTTTCCAGATACAGCTGTAGGATACTCAGCATATTACTGTAAACTATCACAAATATCAGGACTTTTGCCTCTCTGGGTTATTGAGCTAGGCAGTTCATATCTGAATAGTCCCTCTGTAACTTGGTCACTGCCAATAGAGTAATCCTGAAGTCTTGTACTGACAGCTGTAGCTGCATTTGGACTCATCCAAATGCAATTTGCCTACAGGTTTCAATGGAAAATCTTTTGCAGGAGACATCCACCCAAAGTAGTAACTGCTTGCATTTTGTATCTCTGTACTGACATATCTTAACTCAGAGAAGCAAGTAATATGTAGTTTTGTGTGTATTTTTACTAAAGTAAATGGTAGCAGGAAAGATAACCAGTCCTAGTGAGATAACCATTCTGGTGTTGTAATTATCAGAAGAATGAGTTAAGTGAAAACATACATAATTTCACTTTTTTTTTTTTTTTTTTTTTTTTTTTTAATGTGGATTGTTTTATCACCTAAAGGGATATCAGGGAGACTCCTTCTCCCATTCACAATCACCAAGACACATATATCCAGGTAAGCTGTCCAAGTTTATTTATGTATAATAGTATAACATCAGAGGACAAATGATTCTGTTTATTAGGCCCTCATCATGTCACCTGTATTTTTCCTGATTGGTATCCATAAACTCCTTTTTGATATGCATTTTGTACTTTTTAGGAATGGTCAGTGGTGATAAATTTTTTATTCACCTTCACCTGCCTTGGTGAGTCATTAGGTAAATTGCTCATTTACTCATGGTCCTTCCATCTCTTTTTCTGTGTGTAGTTTGTTCCTTCTTTTATCTGTCCTTTGTTGTCTTATTCTAAGTGTATTAAGAAGGCACATGAATGCGCCTTGACCTTGATGATCTTCTAATTCTAGTGGCATCAACAACTAATTCTTTTTGCCTTCTTTGCCATTTCTTCTCTGTATTTCAGGACATGCATTTTACTTTCTTTGTATTCCAGGTCTCACAGTAAAGGGGTGCGTCCCTATGGCACCATGTGGTGACATGCTAGGCCTGGAAGCCATGTAATTGCATTGTATGGTGTTCTCTGACAAAAGTGTTTTGTCTTTTAGTGGTGTTAACTAGTTCTGGTGATGTAGCCCTACAGTCCCCAGCCTAGTACCAGAGAGACAGTAATAGTAGAGAAGATGACATAAACTTCAGCACCAGATACCTATGTACTCCCAGAGCTTTTGTTAGAGTTATAGGATGCATACTGAAGCCAGAAGTAGTGTTTTAGGTCTAAGCCCCTAAAGATAGATAAACACTACCATGATGTTGCTTGAAATTAGATCTCATATGAAAATGTACAGGTTACCTAAATGACTTCCAAAACCATGTTGGGTAGGAACAGAGCAAGAATACGATCTGCATCCAGATCGATTTAATCTCATCTGTACACCTTTTCTGCCAGAAACCTCCCTTCTGCAGCATATCCAGAAAAATACAGATGAGCGGATAATTCACATCACAAAACATAAATCAAGACAGTTATGGTGAGCAAAACTTTGATCCTTCTCCCCAAGACAGTGTAGAATACATGTTCTTAGACTGTTCTCTTCTGTGAATAAAATCCCACCTATACTTTGCATGTATTCTTTCTCTCTTTGTAATAATCCAGCTACTGGGACTGAATTTAAAATGTCAAAAACAGCAAATTCCTCAAAATGTAGAGTCAAACTACACCTTATTTATCATTGTGAAAGCAAATGAACAAGCTTTGAATTATTTCAGAAGTGGCATATTCCCTCATGGTCACTAAAAGTTAGTTGTAAAGGAGAGATGATAACATGGCTAAAATACAGGGTTTATAAAGGTCCTGGCTCATTATCTAGTTTTGTCATAGAATTACACAGAGACTGGCCCCAAATTACCCACCAGTAAGGCATCCAGTCTGAGTCCATATGGTTCTGTAGATAGCGAGCAGAGAAAATGAACACACAGAGAGGATTTTCATTAATATGTTTATTATTATGCTTATTATAATAAAAAAACTTATTAATAAAGACATTCTTTGGTAAAATAAAGGAAAATTAAAACTTTTTAATAAAGACATTCTTTGGTAGGTGGGATGTATTATTGCCTGTATGTGCTGCCTAAATATGTGCAACACAAACAGCCTAAGAAGATCAATTCATGCTTTATTCCTAGCATAGAGCAGTCAGATTTTAATGTGAATCCCACTTTTCTTTTCCTTTTAGATGTGTGCAGTGATTGCAATGTCAGTGTTTCACCTTGTAGTAGTACTTTGACCAAGGTGGATCACCCAGAAAGAACAAAAAGCCACTGCATCTCTTGCAGCCTGTCCACTCCTCTAAGATACTAAATAATAATAATAATAAATAATACTCTTTTACAAACTTGTTATGTTCTTGTTTCTATTACAAAAACACATAATTTCTCAGGCTCTGTCTGAACTGTACCACGGGAGCACTAGGTGGCAATGTTGTTACAATGAAAACCTACCAGCTCCGTAAGTCACGGCTACTTCGAGCCACCAGCGATCCCAGCCATGCTTTACAGGCAATGCAGAATCTCAGAGAGCTGTCACCATTCTTCAGAGGTTTCATTACATCATTTTGGTTGCCCAGGACGGCTCCGAGAGAAAAGGTATCTGATGGTTTATTTGAACTTTCATTAAAAAGCAAGTGGGAATGCTAGCTTTATGTTTAGTACAGATTTGGTCTTCCCCACAAAATTTCCAGTGGTTCTTGAATAGGACATACAGGAATGAGTTGCTGACAGTTCTACCAGGATCGGTTTCCACCATCTGACACAGAGAGGTGAGGATTCAAGCCTAATCTTAATAATACATGTGAGATCATAGAAAGACTTAACTTGTACTTTCCCCTTTATTTATGTATTAATTCCAGTGAAATGGAAGACAAAATAGCATGGTATAAAGTTTAGGGTGTGGGCAGCTTTTTTCAAGATTAGTGTATCTGGATAGAATTGAGTGAATATAATTGTGGAACAGCTAGCAGTTCAATCTGTGTTTAGTCAACTACAGAACAATCAGTATTATCAGGTCATGATTCTAAGGGGGCTCTGCGTGCTCTGAGTATTTATTTTAATCCACTTTAATACCCACCATTTACTGTTATCATAAACTGTGAATGGTAACTATGGGTACCAATAGGATAAGCAAAACTTCTGGTCTGAGTTTACACTACAGGAATCATAATGAAGATTCAGGTTGATTCCATTTAAAGAAAGTGCTGCATCCCGCTGACACCAGTTGTGATGAGAGCAAAACCAGCCAAAACCTAGAAACATTTTCCACCCTTCCCCAGCCTGGTGGAGTGGGCTGAATTGTCCCACAGGGTGTCTTCCAGCTCTGCATTTCTTCTAGTCCATGAACAGTTGGATCCGCACAGTGAGTATTGATTTAGTCCAGGATGTTAGCACCTTGGACTGAACCAGTTACATGGAGGCCAGTGTAGCTTGCCAATGATGCACAGTGATGGTCTGCCACAGTGGTGATGAGGATCCAAAGAGGCATCAGTGGTAGAACTAAGTGTCAAATCTACCTAGTGGCCCAATTTGGAGCCTTTCCTGGCGATTATGAGCAATATTATGTCAGACTTACTTATTCTATCAGCTTTAGTTATCAGAAAAGCAGCTATTCTATTAGTCCACATCTTACGTGGAGGTCATCTGCGAGGTCAGTTTCTAGAAGAGATTCTCACAGTGTGCTTTTCCTCAGAGTATTAATTATACTGCAAAAACCAGAGCAATATTGCAAAGGAGGGAGATGCAATTTTATCTGACTGGAAGAACAGGAGAAATCATGGGTCTTATTCACAGTGTGTTCTAAGGAGGTATTAGAATTACTCTCTGGATTTGTTTTGGGTGTTGGGGAAGAAATTACTTATTTCTTATTTAAAATTACTTTGAAGTCTCATAGATTTTATATATAAGTTTAAGTTAAAAATAATAAAATGAATAGATGTCTGTCTGTGGACTTATCAGAGTTTTGTATGAGTATGGGCATCCAAATACTTGAGGTTGTTTTATGGACTTACACTTGAAATATTAAGTGAAGAATTTCTTGAAGTTTTTCATTGGGTGGGAAAAAAGAGTAAGGCTTTGAATTTGTTTTCCTATAGATTATTTTAAAATAAAAATGCTATTAAATTTTTTCTACAAGTACAGATTTTTATTTTCTTATTTTGAAGTAGTTTATATGTCTTGTTTCTGGACTGAATTCTGAATCTTTTCTTATATTAAAGAAAGAAAGAAAGAGAGGAAGTAAAAAAGAGAAGAGAGAAAGAAAGAGAAAAAAAAGAAGAGAAAGAGAAAGAAAAAAGAAAAAAGAAAAAACTGCTGATGAGTAATTACCATCTCTGAGGAGTTAGTTGCTTTTTTTTTGTTTGTTTGTTTTCTTTTCTTTTCTTTTTGATATGTCATTACAGGGAGGGCAGGGAGAAAAGGTTTTATTAATACCATGAAAACACAATTCTGTTTCTCACCCATCCAGCCATCCATTTAGATTGGAAGGGGAAAAAAGAAAGGATGAAATGAGGGATTTTTTGCTGTTTGTTAGCCATGTGATCACACATAGACTTTGACAGCACAGTGAAGATGTGCTGATATCTGAGGAAAAATCAGAAACAGCTAAAAGACAAAAAGTTTAAAGAAGTGAAAAGATGTGCATTTCTAGCCTTATTCATGTCTCATTAGCTTCTGGCACAGTAAATTGCCTAGACCAGCAAAAACAGTTATTTTTTCTCCTTTTACATGCAAATCTGAGGAGGGGGAAATGTTGAAAAAATATCATTGGTACAATTGTGGTACCCAAAGAGGAGTCTGGACTTGACATTTTAATTAATATGATATATGACAAGTAAGAGTATATGTCCACCAAACCCTGACCTAAACAGGTTTCTCTCATCATAATTCCCATGAAGCTGTCTTTTTGGTGAGTTTTCAAAAGCACAAGCTCAGCTTCCAGAATCCCAGATGAAAAGCAAAGATGAATGGCCCCTCTCTTTACTGGTGGAAGATGCTCTGAGTTAGGAAAGGCATTTAAAACTCAGAGTAATTTTTTAACTAGCATATTTGTAAATCATGTTAGGAAACATGAATTACTTCTCACATTCTTAACTGAATTCCCTAAATGCTATTCTGGTGGAGAAATTTAAGGTCAAAAACAGTCACTTGAGCCCTGCCAGAAACCCTGGAGGTGGCTAGGCCAAGCAGATCATTAGGGCAGGTGGAACAAACCTGAAAAATGCTAGCCTCTCTGGAGAGCTTCTAGCTGGAATGTGAATGAGTTTTTTTTATTTATTTATTTATTTTATTTTTTTGTAAAGAAAATATTTCTCTCTTCTGCTTTTCAACTGCTTCCCATTAATAATTTTCTCCCTAAATATTTAATGGAAAGCTTTGGTAGACAGTTGTATTCACTGCAAGTTGTGACCAAGTATGTTTTCATTCTATAAACATTTTAAACTAAACCCCAGCATTAGGAATAGCTTTGTCACTATTTCGATTACCATTTCAACACAAATGCTTAAAAATACATACTGAAGTTGAAAAAAAAATATTTCAAAATCTATTTCTTCTCTCTTTAATGTTGTTTTCTTTTTTGTTGGATTACCAGTTCATTAATGCTTTTAGACTCACTTGTTTCTGAACTGGAACAGTGACAATGGGGACCTTTATATTCTACCCAGAACTGCCTGATAGGAAGAACACGTGCAGAACTGAACTTTGGTGCTCTGGTATGTGACAGTATGTCTAAATGAAATGTGTACATAAGAAAGAGAAAAGGAAGGGTGATTTAAATATGGCTCTTTACAGAAAAAAAAAAAAAGAAAAAGAAAAAAGAAAAATACATGCACACCCCCAGTCACAGATAAAAGAAATGATTTGGGGAGGGGGGGTGGGGGAGCAAAACCAGCAATGCAGATTCAGGTGCTTGCAATCTTCCATGGAAATTAGATTTTAGAAGATATTGAAGTGTCCTAAGTATACCTTCATCTGAGGTCGGGGAATAGATGCTTTAATGACTTCTCCACACATGCATCTTTTTCTCATATGTCTGTTCTGAAAGCTGTTTCACCATGGCCTTGTACCTAATGTAGCCAATTACATTAGTGCTACCTGAGGGCCAACACCTCCCAGATTGGAAGTGCTTAATGCCTCTACAAACTGTAGGGACAGATGAGGTCTCAGGGCTCTGGTATTCAGTGCAAAAATCTTGGATGCATAGGAAACTGCTTAATATAAACCATTGACTATCTGGTTCATTAATGTATAGTTTCAATGTGTATTTCCACTTATCTTTGTAACTTCACACATTTCCATGAAAGGAAGCATTCTTGCTGCTTCTTGTATCCAAGGCAATCTTTTCCCTTTGTTATAACTGCTAATGTAAAATTTGGCTGTAAGAAAGACATTAATTCTGGCACAATCACTTGCAAAATTTCATGCCACAGTGCAGCATAAAACAGTAATTAGACAAAGAAAAAATGACTTTTTCTTTTAAATGGTGATGTACAGTCTCTCAAAGAAGCAGCTCCATGACTCTCCCCAGACTCATTAAAACAAAAACCTTAGCCTTCTTGCCCCTTTCAAAACCATAAATTCTGTTTAGGATTGCATGCCAAGTTGATTTAAAGTAGTTGCTCAATCATAAGAAAGTGTTGACTCTGAATTTCAGTGCTTTGTAATGTTCTGAAGCAAGATATAATCTGCTTTCATGGACTTTCCACCCTTCTGATTTAGACTGTCATTATTATTATTATTATTATTATTATTATTATTATTATTGGTATTATGGGAAAATCATTCTTTGTTTTGTTGATTGGCCTGTTTTTTATTTTATTTTATCCCTCCCATTTTTTAAAGGAATCATTGATTGCTTCAAATGTAACTTACTTGGTGTCCTTTGGAACTTCTGTCCAATCTGTGCACCACTCTAGGTCATCACCATATATAATTCAGTAATAATGTTTACCCAAACCCTAGCAAGGCATAGAGGCTGAGCCCCACATTCTTTAGGCACTGAGGATTCCCACTGAAGCTCTGAATGTCAGATTCATGCCCTCTATAGCAAACATATGTCAATATACAGATGGTCATAACAGCAGCATTTTCCCACAGACATTCATTTGATATTTGGAAGCTAACCCTCTTCCATTTGTACTCAGCCCTTTTTTTTTTGTTCACCCAAGTATTCCAGGCAATTTAACCCACAGGCAAAAAATTTTCCCCGAGGATGATGCACAGATATGGTAGCAAAAGGAACCCAAAAAATAAGCTGGGAAAGAAATTAGTGAGCCAGATGGACAGATGGACTGATAGCTTGATATGCAGAAATAGTTTGCGTGGAGCAAATTCAGGAGGATGTTCAAAGAACACAGATTATAGCTTATAAATGGGAAGAGTTCAAAGTGGAAACCTGTTATTCCAAGATAGGCATGTGTAGGCTGGAAAATAAAAGGTATGTGTGATACTTTTTTTTTTTTTTTTTTTTTTTTTCCAAAATTCCCTCCTCTACATTTTTCCCCTCCCCCCCAAAGAAAAAGTATAGATTTTAACAGAAAGATAAATATAGATGAAGTTAAGACAAACTGAATAAAAAGAACATAAATTCCACAAACCTACATTAGCCTTTCAAATCCAGAAATGAGGAAGAAGGAATTAAAATTTTGTCATTAACACTTAATTTTAGGCCACAAGTACAGGCGACTAACGCAGGAGGATGGTTTTCTCTGTCTCCCTACATTGGCCTCCCTTTTGTACCAAACTGAGTTTGGTAGAATCTGATCTCTCTCAGTCAGCTACAATAGGGGCTTCCTTATTACCCTTCTCCCTTTCCACTTCTTCCTTCTTCCTATCCCGCAAGTCCATGTTGGCATGTTCCATATTCACAGGCAGTGAACTCCTGTCTCAGGTTCTTCAATCTGCTCATTAGTTCTGCAAATCTTCTTCTTGGAGCTGAGCAATCCATGACGCATCATTTTGAGTTTTAAGGGTCCAGTTCACTTAGCTTTACAAAGAGAGGCATCTCCAGAGGGGAATTTCTTTTATCCTAGGAGAGATGGCAAGACAGGAAGATGAAGAAACACCCTAGAGGTATCTGTCTTCACAAATTGTGGAAGACAGCTCAGATGACTACTGGGAGGAGGGACTTTTAGAGTTCTCTTTTAGATGACTGAAGTAAAAAAAAACACCAAATCAACCAGCAGCTGGAGGACAGCTTTGGCATTCCTGGAATCCTGCAGTTCACTGAAGAAGGTACACCTCCACCTTGAAAGAAAAGCACTTGTGCTACTGAAGTCTCACGGCAGTGTGGAGGAAAGCATAGGCCTAAAGTTGTGAGCTAGAGTTTTAGATTAGACTGACACTCCTGGGAATGGTACCAAGTGGGTCATTTGGTCTGAAGAACCAAATCTAGACAGGCATGATGCTGTACTTCATCAACACATGGTTGCATACAACCCTTCATCAATTACTGCTGCAATAATGTGGAGAGAATTTAGACCTAGGACCATGATTCATTCATTCAATGTCACTGAGTTCCAGTGCTCAGGCCAGTCCAATGGTCCTTCTTCATACTCTGGTATGTAAATATGTGTGTTTCACCACCCAAAACATTCTCCAGGTACAATGTAGTCAAACACTATCCTTTGCCCAAAGATCTCAACATCTCAGTAATATTCCTCCCCAGTTGTAATTGTGAAATTCATAGAGGAATAAGTGGACATTTTTGTTCAACTCAGTTTTATGGCTGTCAATCAGAACAACTACAAAAGACTATACTGCAGCAAGATATATAAAGGGGATAATTTAGCCATTGTTTTTTGATAGCTTATTCCAACACTTAATCCAGTAATAGAACATTACATTGTCAAAAATTAAAGTCTTATTATAATGATTCTCTCCCCAGTACTTCATTAAACCTCTGTTATTAACTTTCAAGCAGTTTGTCAGCTGAGATTTCCCCTTTCAATAACCTGCCAAGTCTCCTGGCCTTTCATCAAACTCCCTGCCAGCCTTTTGTGACCATCAGACTTCCTGGTTCTTTACTTCACATCTTCTCTTCTGCTCTTCCACAGGCCTGATTTCTCCAGGACTCCACACATTTGTACCCTACTTTGCTCTCCCTTTACATCTCTTCTTTTATTCACATCTCCTCCTCAAACATGCTAATGTCTGAATTAATATAAGCTCATCAGGCTTTGCTGCTGCTTCAGACTTGGCTCCTGCAGGCAGTAGCAATGATATCTGTGGTGTCAATCAGCATAGCTCTAGTGTCTTCAGTACAGCTACCTCCAATTTACACCAGTTGAGGATCCAGCCTTTGGCTGCCAAAACTACTAATGATTTTGCAGAAATACGGGTCTCTCTCTCTTCCTCCCTCTCTTTCTCTTTCTCTCTCTCTCTTTTTTTTTTTTTTTCTCCCAGCATGAAAGATCTAATTACAAATTGCTGAAGGCTTGCTAAAAAAAAAAAAGAAAATACCCTTTTGACTCTACATTGTCTGCTACTAATTTACTAATTTACTGAAAGGAGTTGAATCTGTATTTTCACCTAAATAAAAATTTCTTCTCATGAATACTGAGAACAACTTTTCAGTGAAATACCTCCATGGAGAGATTTTAAACTTATTTTCACAGCCTTGAGTTTGTTCAGGCTGGTACTACCAGATACCAGTACTATGAATGACACTAATATTACCTTGGCACAGAACTATGTAGCCTAGCTTTCTTCTCTATGAATATACCATTTATCTTACCTTGCAATAATGTCAATCCAGTGGATGTATGCCATATTTTTATTTGTTATGATTATATTAAGGATTACAACACAGCAAAGGCTAAAGGCTACATTAACACTGGCAGGCTGAACACTGTGAAGCCTTTTTCTCTGCCCCTGGGGCTATTCAAAGCAGAGATTCTTTCTGCTCTCCCTTTGGAACCCACGTTGAGGTGTGTCCAGAAAAAGTCAGTTGGGTCAAGGCAGATGGTGTCTACTTTGCGGTGTTAGATGGACCCAAACTATTTGGTAACCAGAGAAGGCAAAGGTTCAATTGGGTGTGGGGGAACTGCACACATAGTGTGCGTTCAGAAAGAATGTCTATTCATGCCTATTGCCTCTATCTGTTAAGAGCCTTGGTCCCTTGTTAGCAGCTCTGGATCTGGAAGCAATACAGATGTACCATAGGGAGTGAAGGACAGTGTGGATGATTTGAAAGTAATGCTGTGCTAATGTGGATATGGCTGAGTAGAATCTCATCCTTTGCTTTTACCTGAAAGTAATGTTTCCACAACTGTAATTCTTTTTTTAGCGAGACTCTCCTCAAATCATTGATCCAGAGGTTACAGACTCAGCAATCTGCACTGGAGCATCTTCCTTCCCTTGTAAGCATCCTCCATTACACCACTTGGCTCTGACTTTCATGCCTTTGCACTTTCTGTGACTGGGAACAAAATTAGAAACCTGATGACAGCAGATTACGCTAGAAATATTTCCACCCTATTCCTGTAGATATGAAGTGGCCATTTTTCTATCTTCAAAAGGTCCAGTTTCCCTTTAAGTTATATAGTCACCCCTTTAGACTGGAACAAAGCAAAGCTGTGGAACTGCAAATCCACTTTGCAGGAGTGCAAATGACAGAATAAACTACAGGTGTTGGTAAAGTGTGGTAAAAATAATACAGGGGAAACAGTATGAGATTCTACTACCTGAGTATATGGACTATGAGAAATACAGTATCCCTGGATACGTGACTCAAGGCAAGGACGGATATTCTAAGGTATTTCTGATAGTCCTAAGTGCTCTTGTTAGTGCATCTGCATTGCACACTTGGTGCCTTAGTCTGGAACTGAGCCTAATTCAAATGTAATCAGAAACCATATCAGCCACCAAAATCATGATGATAAAATTCTGTCTTCTGAAAAGTGTATTTCTGAGATTTATGCATTTCACCACCACTGTGGACCTCTGTACAGTTCTCCAAAGTTTGGCTAAAACACTACCAGTCACAAATATTAACAAATTTGTTTGTATGTTTAGTTCTTATGGTAGGTTTCATTCAGCTATTCATTGTCATGCAGTGGCATTTGAGATGTCCTCAGACATGCATACGATTGGCTAACCTGACATAAGGCTTATAATAGATCTGCATGTTTATCAAGCAGCAGAGTCCTCCCAAATGACACTAAGTTAAAGAAACAGAATACAGCCTTCAGTGCCCACTGCTTTAAATAGCTGTGCAAACAGCAAGGATACAGATAATCATGTCTTTATACTTATATAGTCTTAGAAAACTCACTGATATCTGTGGAACAAACACTTGGAGATGGTTCATCTCTTTCTATGCAGAGCTTGTCTATGATTAATCAAACCCAGACTATCTGTAGAGAAACTAATAGATTTCCTTAATCCTCCTGGCAGTAAGACTACTTTTTCCAGCCCCTGAACATGTTCTGGTTTAGCAGATCATTGCTCATCCTCTTATGGTTTACAATGCAGGTCATGAACTTGGAGTATAATATTTCAGCACTTATGTTTTTAAAGTGCAACCCATGTAACGTTTCAAGCAGAGTAAATGCTCAGTTAGAAGACAGCACAATATTACCACTACAATGTTATGTGACAGGGAAAACAGGACAAGTAATTGCATTTGTTTAAGAAATCAAGTGGACAAGGGTATCCAGACCTTTCTCTTACCCTTATTACTTGTTTCAATTTTGTTGCTGGTATTTTTCCCCCTGTTTAATAGGCAAGGCAGCTGACAACTGAATTAGTACTCTTTCCTTAGTATGCCACTGGCTCATGACAATAGCCTTAGGGGTAAGATATAGATAACTGAGAAGTTTTCTCACTGTTGTGATATATTTTTTCATATGGTTAATAAGGCAATTGAAATGACATTCTGTCACAGTGGTACAATCCAGTGAATTTGTGATTTCCCTTGTGTTGCCACTAGGAGGAGATACACTGTGTTAATAACCCCCACTCTTTTTCTCAGAGAATACATTTAAAGGATATGACAGTCTGCAAAATAAAGCATCCTTTAGTGTTGCTAAGGATTAGGTATTGTTTATCATCACCAATGGGAAAAGGCTCCGGGCTGAACTGTTGTTTCTCCACTGTGGATTTTGTTTCAAAAGCCTCAAAATAAAGCCTTTGTATTCCAATTAGGGTGTTCAGCTAAAATAACAGAAACAAGAGACTCATCAGCAATTAATCTAAAACAATGATAATAGCTAAATCTGTGTAAAAGGATACTTAGTAAATCTCTTATAAGCAATTACATAGTTTTTCTTACAATAAAATCTATCAAAGCATGTTGGGCCCACTTCTTTTCTGAATTAATTTTGTCAAGGTCCTTATGCCAAATCCTGCTATTACTGCGATTAATAAGTATATTTGTACTCAAGGCCAGATCAGCTGAAGACTCTGCCTGGTCTATTCACAACAAGATGCCCTGTCCTGAAAGGTGTGAAAAGCAATGGGAGGTACCAGTGCTGAACACCTTTCGAGAGCAGGGCTTGTGTCAGCAAAGATCTCAATCAATGCCATGTTCTATTCAAATATGGTAATTGATTATTTCCCAAAAGCCTCTGTAGCAGCAGCTACAGGTTCATATCATAAATATTGCTTTAGTTCAAGTGTCTATCACAACTGTAGTGACTACAGTGCAAAGAGGTAATTGCAGTGGCAAAGGCTTTCCTGTTCTCAATGGGCAGGCAATTTCCCCATGGCAAGACAGAAGTGGATGGTGTATTTATACACAGGCACATATTGTTCAAATGGTACATGCCTCTAGACAGACTGTCTGTACTCAAAGGGCTCCAGCTTGCATCTTGCATGTTATTAATCTGATCAGTGTCTAAGCCTGATGGTTTCTGCTGGAGCATTGCTTACTGTAGGTCACTGGAAAGCACATTGAGCAAACAGCTAGCAAACCGTTTATTGGAAAATTACAAGGGCATGCATAAAGGGGTAGAATTTTCTTTCAATTTTTAAGACTGAATTTCAGCATATACATAAATGTCTATTTCTTTTTCTGCTTTACCTATTTGAAGGTTATCATAGGTCTGGAGTCTCACCATATCTCCCCAACTTTGAGCACTACCATATTCTCATACCTATCAAGTCCTATGCTTTAGAATTCTCTGTATTTATTCAGTCCAATATAATTTAATCTCAGCTTGCACCCCTTACTCATTTTAGCTACTTTCTTCTCCCACTGTGACCTTCCTTGCTTGCTACAGGCAGCTGGCATATTTTTTAGCCAACCATCAGTGGCATCTGATATATGGGATGGAAAGAGACCATAGTGTCAAACAACCAGTGAGTACTACTTAATAGAAACCTTCACTTTCAACAAATGACATACCATTGCCTCTTCCCAGTTGGTGACCTGATGTCCCATTTCACGGCCAGATCCTGCTTGGCAAGCTGAGGATTGTGAGTTAGTTACCTAATATGGATAAAGTCATGTAGATATTCTGGGTATAATTCATGGGTGTTTAAAGCCTCTTGAAAAGTCTACAGATGACTTGTTACTCCAGGAGGAAATGGGTCACCTATGACCCTGTGTCATACCAAGTCATTCAGAAGGATGACCTGGATACCCTGTGGGGTTTCATGCAACACTGGACCCCACTGTATTGTGCTCTGCACACTCAGTCTATTTGTGCCTTTACTTGTGCTTATTTATGTATTATAAACAACTGTGTTTCATGTAGGCTTGTAGCCTTGTTTCTGCCTCAGTTTAGAGGCAGAAACTGACCAACTCTATATTCCTGGAAGGAACAAAACTACATCCAAATTCAATCATGGTCTTTTAATTGTTTCATTGAAATAAAGTATTGGAAAAGAGGAAGCATTAAATGATTGGCATAGACTTTTCTGTTTTAAGTTGTTTGAACTTTCCATTTCAGAGGGATGTTTTATTTCAAAATCAACTTACATTTTAAAGGGAATAATAAAGAAGCAATAAATTAGTTTGAGGTACTTTGTTATTTCAGCTCTTAATGGTAGGAGCCATGGTCCTACAAGCAGCTCTATACAATTTTAAGACTAAGGACTCTCTTCACCTTTGTCACACTGCTTAGGTGCTGAGATCAACATGATTTTTGCAGGATTGGGGCCCATCTGAGCAATGTCTGATTTTATGTATTTGGAAGCAATGAGCATATGAATAATACATGTATAGGCCTGAAGATTTAATAGTATGTAGGAAACATGACAGGGTGAATGCACAGTGCTGCAGAGCAAACAGCAAATTTCCAGTAACTGAAAGAGAATTTTGACACACAAGGGTCAGTGATAGTTGCTATTTAAGCAGAACCAAATTCAATGAGCCCACATCAATGACAATTCAAAAAGATAGTGCTTTGTTCTTGTAACTAATGCTGTGGACCTCAGCATCAGACACAAATAACAAAATATGCTGGCTGGAAGGAAAACCTTCCCAAACTGGATTTTGTTGTATGCTGCAAAAAGCAGCACATGTAATGAGATTTTCTATGTTGGTATTTTTCCTGCAGCACTCTGCACTATTGTTTTGGCCTCAGAGTACTGGGAAGAGTTTTTCCCTTTCCTCCTAGACACCAAAAACTGTTTCTAAACATCTTTTTAATTTGTCACTTTTAATATGTTTCAGTCCCACTTTTAGAAATACAATTGTAACCAGAAGGAGAATGGTGGTGGGAGGTGGTTTAGTTTTTCTGCATAGTTTGGAGGATTTTGCCCTTCACTGAAGAGAACGAAACTTCCCTGCTACTGTCATGGTGTTTGCAATCCCCAGAACCTAGGAACACCTCCAGAGAGAGATGGAACTGGATGGGCTCCTTTGCATAGGGAGTACTTCAATAACATATATATTTTTTTCCACATAAAATATTAAAGCCTGAGAGTTTAAAAGCTTGTTCCAAGAATCCTCCCTGTCTTTTGCCAGTTGTGATTCCCTTTTGAAAGAGAATTTAGCATTTATGGAGGGTTTATCATGACAACTCTGAACACAGGGAGCCGGTATAGATTACGTGATTTTCCTAGACCTTTGCAGATAAGCTGTGCCTATGGAACATGTATGCCTACATTGGAGGTTAAGTCAAAGCTTGCTATCATCCACAATGACTGTCTACATGCACTAAGGACTTGAACAAAATAAGCTCAAGATCTTTCTTGAGATGGTAACAAGCACCACATATTTGCTTCTAAATTTTATGTCTTATTGTACTTTAACCCAGCAGAGAAGGCAGGAGGTATTCTAGAATTAAAAATCTGCTTCCCCTCAGTCTCTTTCTATCTCCACAGGAAACTGTTGACAAGTCATTTAAAAAATAGACAAGATCAAATATATCCAAAGCATTTCAAAACACAAAGGTCTTATAAAAAAAAAAAAAAGAAGAAAGAAAAAAAAAGGAAAAAAAGAGAGAGAGAGAAAAAAAATAGAAAACAAAAGAAAAAGAAGACAGACTGCAACACTGCTGCAGAACACAAATTCAAAGATTCTGTCTGTGGAATATCAGCTAACATAGACTTCGACTCCAGGGAGTAAATAAGTGGATATTTGGAGGCTGTCATGTCAGACAAACCATACATGCATAACCACTCTTGGATAAGACCAAGCTGATCTTGGTCTTTCCTTTGCAGTGTAACCCTATTTCCTCTTGGTTTCTCAAAAAGGAGCAAACAGTTACAAATTTTGAGAAGATAACACACATCAAACTCAAGGGCAATGTTGCTGGAAAAAAATAGAGTCCTCCTTAACTTCAGGATATTTGACATGTGGAAGTATGGCAGGGCTAAAGGTACCTTGGTTGATCACAAAGAAACCATCATCATGTGAAGCCCTGCAGCTGACTTTTCAATTCAGTCCCTCTTCAATAGGTATGAAGATTTAAAATGCCTATTTTCCTTGTAATTCTTGAACCAGACCTTATGTTGAGGCTTAGTAGGAGATAAAATTAAATAATCAGAAAATTTCCTGGGCAGTATTGTATCAGATACACCATCTACATGCCAACTTCCTGAATAAGGATTCTCTGAAAAGCCAAAATGCTTCTGTTGTGATAATGTGTTTAGTAATAGTTGGGACAGAAATGGAGCTCAAGCTACACTGAAGATGCATTTAAACATAAAGAAAAATGAGTTGCCAAACTTTTCCTCCCAGTCAGGACCAGCAGGGCCTCAGCCACACCTGAAATCCTAATCTTGCATTCATTAACTTTAGTCCTGCATCTACACTGAGGCACATACAGAATGGGTAGATCCAGCAGAAAATGTGAACATCTCAACTTAACTTTTTACATATACACCCACCTCAGTTATACGACTGTGTGGAGTCAAAACCGCTTGCTCTTTGGCTCTTGAGGCTAAGCAATATAAATATGGTTTGAGACACTGTAAATATCTTGGCTGCTTGTGGAACACATGAAAGTGCTGAGGTTGAACAAGCTGATGAGAAGTCACAAAATGGAAAGGGCACATGATATTACAGGTTATGTTATTGTTTATGTCAATGATGTTGCCCTATCTCATTTTCCTACAGTGGCTCAGGAACCCAAATTCCCTAGGATACTGCAGCATTAGGCAACATATAAACCCAGAACCAAAAATGCAAGAAATCTTGTGGTCCAGAGAGGTCTTATATTCATTAAAGCATTATTTAGCCCAGATATATCAAATGTCATGGTTTTGGCAAGAACTCATTTTGAAGAATTTGCTGCTACTGACTTGTTCCGCATTGCACAATATTTTTTTCCACATCATGATTTCAGTGGAAAGTCTCATGAAAAAAAACATTACTGAATAAGGGCAAATAGATCAAACCTGAATCCTTTGAAAGCTTCTAGGGCTTGTGCTATTGACAGTTTCTTCCCTGAATTTACTTTGTTTTTGTGCCTTGTGAGTATCTGACTGCTGTTTTAGAAACTACTAGCATATTCTACAGAACACTAAATTTTACAGTACCCCTACAGTAACCTTAATATCTTTTATCTTGAATACTGTAGTGCCTATACCTTTATTTATAATGTATTGTACAGTCTGTGATGCTCACTAGAGCTGTACTTTTACCATTAGCACTCCAGGAAATGAAAGAACTCTAGATTACATTATTAGAGGGGCAATTCAAGGTAGTTTTATTTGGCAGGGCAGCTTTCATTTAAATTGGAGCCTGAAGTTGTCTATAGGATTAGAGTGAGTAAACAATTACTAGCACAAAACACTAGAAAAAATCAGGCGAAAAAATATAGGTTAGAAAAAATACATAATTTTGGTTTTTAACTCATTTTCGAATTGGATTGGAGGTGGAAGGATATGAAGAGGCTGTGACAAGTAGCTGAAAGACAAAAGGGACCTCTGTGTCACCCAATGATGTTAAGAAGGGGGAGAACAAATATAGGAAAGGGTAGAAAAAAATCTGAAAAGGATGGACAACATAAACTTATTTGTAGTACCTAGATTAGGACTGTTGCTTACTGAAAGATCTTAGAGAGCTTCAAGAGCTATCTGGATGTCATCCTTGACAACCTGGTCTAGGTGGTCCTGCTTGAACAGGGAGGTTGGACCAAATGACCTTCAGAGGTCCTTTACAACCTTAACTATTTTGTGATTCTGTAATTTGGTTGTGTATCACTGTTTCAAGTCATCTACTCCCTGCTTTGGGTTCAACAGGATAATGGGGTCTCTGCTATAGGCAGCCAAGCTACATTTCCTTTCCAAATAGCGCAAAACCCTCTAAAAATGACACTGTGCTTTTGTCTTGTAGTGGGGTTGAAGTGAAAAGACCAAAATGGGTGATACAAAATGCTTTAAGGACAAGAGAAAGAATCTATTGAGCTTGTTACAAAGGTGAGATGTAGGAAAGGAACAAATGTTAAATGCATGTACTACAGGGAGGATGGAAGCAACTCCATTATATGCCGTGACATCCATGACACGAACACCAGGTTTGCTCTATAGCTGTGTCTGAGTGAGAGGAGTATGGTGAGACCTGTGGGTCACCCAGCTGGGAAGTGCTGGGTACAGGCAATTCAGCCAGAGATTTTCACTTAGGGCTAAGTACTCTGGAGCTGGTTGACTCCACCTAGGAAATTGCACCTGCCATTGCTAAGAGAATTTGTATCATCTAAGGAAGGTCCCATATTCCATATATATATGTATATATAAAAATTTTATTTTTATGATCTATGCTGTTGTAAGGGAGCATTTTTTATTACTTATGAAACAGAACATGAAGAATGCAGAGGTCCTGATCCTACTGACAAAGCTCATGCTGTTGATCAATGCCAAATTTATATTCGCTGAAAGAGCATCAAGCCCTAGAGATGAAAGCAAACTGGGAAAGTACTGAACTTTTTCGTGTAAGCTGGCAATGAACTATGCTACAGTAGGGAAAAAAAAAAAAAAAAAAAAAAAGGAAAAGGGCTTGATTCTGCTTTCTATTACCAATGTATAGATGAAGAGTAATGCCATTGAGTTCAATGGAGTCTGTGTGAGTAAGTAGAAAATCAGAATCTGGAGCTCTATTGAACTCAACCCCACATCTTGTAAGAGGCTGCATTTCCACTTCTTTCTCACAGGAGCTCTTTGTTTGTATTTTTCCCCTCTATGTCTGCCTTTATTTTCCTTTCTTTTGAAGTCTTAAATCCTATAGGTGACCAATCTTTCATCCATAATCTGAAGCATTCAAATTAAAAGGAACAGTCTATAGATTCTAGGATTTTCTGCACACTATGGCTAAATCCTAGCAGAGTCCCCTATGAGCAAAGAAAGCCAAGAGCAAAGTGTGAAGTTAAATTGATCCAATCAATGTGCCACATGAAATCATATTGTGTTCATTGCTAGTCAACAAAAAAGCTAAAGCCCTAGATATATTTTACCTTCTTAATAAATTGTCACTTCTTCGGGTGATGATTACCCAAATATGTTTAGCAATCTCAGTAGTTCCTGTTCGTATTAATTGTGTAGCCTTGAAATTTTCAAATAATAGGATTCCATAAATCTCCCTTCAACTGCATTCTCCTAAAATCCACTTTCCTAATCTTCTGTTATATGAGAAAGAAATATGATCATTTTTCATAGAGAACCTGTATACTGCTTTAAAGAAAATAGAGAGAATGGAAATATGTGCACTTTCCTCCAGTAACATTAAACAAAAAGGTTAAGCTCCTACTGACAGGAAAGATGTATTTGCAAGTGATTAGTTATATTTCTATCACAGTGCTTGTCTGTGTTCTTCTTTTGATGTTTAAACAAAGCTCTTGAACACACTGGGTTGTAGTCTCTGATGTTGATTTATAGGTAGGACTGAATTCCAAACACTGAACTAGTAGGCAGGCAGTAATAAAAAGGAGAGACTTTCTTCCTGCTGGTTAATATGTGACTAAGCTACCCTGTTTTAGGCCTCAATCTGTCAAGAACAGGTGTATAATAGGGGAGTCCTTGAGGCGCAAAGACTGGAGCTATACACAAAGGGTTTTGTTCAGCTGCACTCAGGACAAATGTTGAAACACCAATTTACAAAATTGTTTTGACACAGAATTATTTTATGGTTATTATGACACAGACACAAAATTATTTAGGTTACTCCGTGCCCAAGAGGATTGGTAGGAACTCCAGATGGACCTAACTAAACTACTGTATGTAATTGGGCAACACAGTGGCAGATGAAATTCAACACAGACTAGCAGAAGATAAAATGCATTGGGAGAAAAGTTTAAGTGCTGAAAATCCCATTGAATTCAGGGAGGTCAGATCCTTCAATTGCTGATAGGAAGTGAAAAAAAAAAATGCACTCTCAGTGAAGATGGCAAATATGTAGAGAATGAGGATCAACATAAGTCCTACTTTTACATTCAATTTCTAGTTACAACCAATCCTCTTAAATTTCAGAAGAAGGCTGGTCATCAGCAGCCAAATTATGTCCAGGAAGAAAACTATCTCTCAACAAATATCAGGCTAAAGTTCAGAAACATGAAATATAATTGTAAATGTTGCCCAGTTATAGGGCCATGTGTGTCCAGAGCATGTTCAAACATAACTCTATTGGTTCCTTTCAGGAGCTCAAACAGAGAAACTTGGATTCCTCTTCCCAATGCTGCAGACACATGACAAATAAGTCCAATAGCTGAATAAAAACATGTAGATAAAGAGATGTCCAAGTATACTTAAATAAATAAATAAAAAATCCAAAAGCCAAGAACATTTTCCCTGGTTAGTGCTACTAAGCCATATGCTCTCAGTGCTAGGAAATTACATCTTATTTCAAAGTTCCATTTATGTAAACCTCAGCTTCCAGCCATTGGATCTTGTTATGCCCTTGTTAACAGGGATGACAAGCTCCCTGCTATCAAACATTTCTAAATACCTTACTCAGTGATCATCTCACCTCTCCACTTTCCCTTTGATAATCTAAGTTGAGCTCCTTAAGCCTGACATTGCTGAGCTTGTTTTCCAACCCATGAATCAGTTTTGTGGCACTCCTTTGAACTCTCTATAGTGTATTGTATATCCACAACCTCCTGAAATATAGATATTCCTTCAAGAAATTCAGTGTATGGTCACAATATTCTACTGTCCATCTTCTTATTGGTTGTACCTCTTTTATAGACACAAAATTATATTGGCTCTCTTTGTGTTATTTGTGTTTTTATGTTGTATAATACAAAATAGGGTATCACATCCATGGCATAGCTGACTATGTACCTGTTTGGTATCCCTGCTAGGGATTGTAACTTCTACCTAAAGGAAACCAACCTCTTAGAACAGCAAAGCTTTGTCTGGTTCATTTTTCTCCATAGATCTGATGCTATTCTGTAAAACACTTGGGGTATGCAATACAGAAATTCTTACTTTCTGATATTTCTGATCCTCCAGAATTACAATGCATTACATTACAGCCCAGAAAAGTTATTTGATAACATTACTATCTACTGAAACTGTTCTGGTTTTGCTTTTTTTTTTTTTTTTTTTTTTTTTTAATCTTTCAAGGTGAAAGCTGTTACAAACAATATTTGTTTAGAAAGGCTGAATTTCAAAACAAATTCATATGCTTAAAATAGATACAATCACAATTGCATAGAAGTCATAGAAGTCTTAAGTTTCTCAAGTTCTCTTTATAAACCCTATTGCTGTCTTTTAATCAAGACCCCCCAGTGGCTCAGCAGTAGATGGGACAAATCACAGCATGTAACCTGGAACTGGGAAACTGCAGAGCATCCATTGCATCACCCTTTTGCTGCAAAAAATCCTCCTGTCTTCAAGGGCAAAAAATGACCACTCTGCAAGTATCCATCTGGACAAGCAGAACTCCTAGGCTTTAGAAGCCTGTTCTACCCAATAGTATGCAAAATGGTTTGCTGAGTTGTTTAATAAGCTGCAGCTTTATTCCTGTACGTGTGCATATCTGCTTGTATATGCACATATATATTTTTAACCTTTTTTATTTTTTTTTTAATTTTCCATACATAACACTTGTGATACTGATCTTGAGCTAGATTTTCATCCAAAATTAAATAAATGTCACAGAATCACAAAATCGTCTAGGTTGGAAGAGACCTCCAAGATCACCGAGTCCAACCTCTGACCTAACACTAAAAAATCCTCCACTAAACCATATAGTTCTACTGATTTCAGCTGAGCTGAAGAAGGTTACAAAAGATGATTTCTTTACAGATATCCAGTTAACTAAGACCAGTGTGTCTGTAGGTTGTGACTGTATCTCTAAAGCTGACATTAAACTTACAGTTTACCGGAGTAAAATGGAGTAGGGTTGGATTCCTCTCTCACAAAATTCTTCAAGTAGATAAGAAAATCTCAGAGAATGTCTTCTGTTCATTTTTGATGCTTATTTGCTAGATTAGTGATGATGAGAAACTAGACGAACTTGGAAGGGCTGATTTTGATTCTGTTTACACAAATATGTATCGGGAATTGCTCCAGTGAAGTCAATAGGGATGAAGAAGTATAGAAACAAGACAAATTAAGTCATGAAACCTCTGCAAATGCAGGACCTGAAGTGAGAATCAACAATGTCTTCATCTGTGTGTAAAATCTGTCTTCACCAGTCTGAATTTACCTGTACAAATAAATAAAATGGGAAACAATTGTTGGAGACTTATCAGAGATATGTTTATACTGACAAACAACTGAAGAAATATAGAATTGTCAGGCTCTCAGAAGACTATTACACCTGGTTTTATTTTTGGTTTAAAATTCCCCTGGAGTCTAGGTTGATTTAATATAATTTCCCCAAATCAATCCATAGGTTTCCCAAATCATTCCATGGGGAATAGGGTAGAGGAGAGAATAGTTTGGAGAGCATGCAGAACAGGAAATATATATATTAGAAAGGATTTAGCATCCCCGATTGTGTAGATTTTTTGAGAGATCCTTAAGCAGTTTACAGGACATTCTGTGAGCCAGGGGTTTCAGCCACATTAGACTTTATAGTATTTCCCCTGATAGTCTTTTTTTTTTTTTTTTTTTTTTTTTTCCTTCTGTTGTCAAAGTCAGGGAGAGTTTTCTTAGAGGAATTTGTGAACTTAATATATGAGAAAAGGTAAGTAAATATACACATCTTTGCTGTGGAAGGAGAATATATGTGAGTATTTCAGAAGGTTCTGCCTGTTCATGTGGGAATTAGCTGGATTAGAAATCTTCTAAATATTCTTCATCCTATGTGACTGACATGAAACTCTTATGTTAAAACCACTGCAGAGTTTTACAAAACATCCAGAAGACTTTAAGGTTGACCCTATGAGCAAAGTGGCCACTTTGTTTGCAGTGATTCCTGAGAAATTCATGAGACTCATGAGATGGTATCATCACTTCTGCTTCCTTGATAACTGTATTTCAAAATGTCATCAGGGTCCTAAACTGGAATCAAAATGTATTGAACAATTAAGGAAGTTAGAAGGAAATTTAAAATACATAAACATAAGCTAAGTAAGTCCAAAAAAAAGTGATGTAGAATTTCTTATGTATTTTTTTTTTCAGCTCTAAAAATTGTTAAATCGTATTTGTGCATTGCTCAGTTTATGTTTGGTAAGAGGATTCCCATTTTTATATATAATGGCCAGAAAACTCAACATACATACACACATCTGAATGTAGTCCTTGAAGTCCCTATGTCTTGTGGCTGCAATCCCCTCACACATTTATTAAACTAGATGGGAAGGGGACTTGGGACTCTAAAAAGCAGAGAAGAAATAGAGCTGTGCAGGGGAAAAAATAATAATAATGAGAAACCAGGATGCCTTACTGAACAGCCAGACTTGTTTTATGTGGAGTTTTCCCCTCCAGCAACCAAATGGAACCCAAACAAGTCTATTTCTCTGAAAACTTGTTCTACTCACCATTCCCCAACAAAAATACATTGTAATAATATCATAAAACAGCCAAGGATGAAGAGCTTATTCTGATGGGCTGCTCAACATCCTAAAAGAGTGGATATTAATATACCTGGGAATCTCACAGTTGAAGCATTTTAATGCAAACTCGCAGTTTGCAGGGAATTGAAATACTTCACCTAAATAATTTATATATGTATCTGTGTATATAAAAAAATGGGAAAAACTAAATTTCATAATAGCAATAAGTCTGGGGTTGTTGTTATCAGGAGATAATCACATCCCGTGGGGGTTCTCTCAGCTGTGCCTCCTTTCCCTTCTCTTTCCCAGTCCTTGGCTTGCCCCTGAGGTATGATTTTTCTCATGATAATTCTTACCGTGCCTTTGTGGTTAGTAATAATAATTAAAATAAAATACTTTATTCACAACTTCCCTGGGTGCTCAACATATGATCTAACTCCCTCTTTCCCCCTTTTTCTCTGCCTCCACTATTTGATTAACTACCTTGGAAAGAAATAAACAAACAAAAAATAATTCAATGCGTAGAGTTCTGTTTTCTGACAGAAAATGCAAAAGGCTGTTGTGGCTGTATTGATCGGGCTGAGAGAGCAGCATTGCAAACAAGTGTAGCTCTCCTGAGAAATATGCACTGAAGATCCATACGTTCATTGACATTTTATAGGATGTCTAGACTTGCTAATCCACTGTGAAAAATGCAAGCTTTGTAGTATAAGAGGATGGAGAGGGGTCTGTGTTCACAGGAGCAATCCTCTCATGTACCAAATTACTGGCAGTTTAATAAAGAGGAAACGCAGGTCCAAATTAAGACTTGGTTTCAATGACTTGGGCACCAAGTATTTCCCAGAATGCAAAGCTGCAATTAGCCTCAAGCCAGAAAAAGGTTTGAAAGGTTGGTTGAGACGCTGGCTGGATTTTGCCTGTGTATGGGGAGGAGAAGAGAGTTGTAACTGAAATTTTATAAAGTGAGAAAGTCTCTGTACTGAATGATCCTTTCCAAAGTCAGACACTTTCCTGCTCTGTCTGTTCCCCTTTCACAGCAACTTCTTCCCCCCTGCAGACTGGTAGAGGATAAAGCAGTAAATACAAGTTCTCGGTGCCCAGCCATCCCTTTCTACCAGCCTCCCCTGAGACTCCTGGAGGCAAAGATAAAAATGAAGAGAGGATCGGAGGAAACCACATCTAGGAATGACAGTGGAAAACTTGCAACCCCAGAGACGGGAAGAGGAAGACAATTTTAGGTCACCTTTCTGTCATATATTTGCATCGCGCAGAGTGCAGGTACAGCTGCAGCATAACAGAGAGCTCTGAGCCAGGCTTCATTGCCCCAGAATCTCGGGGACCAAAGCTGAACTTCAGCTGTCTAGTCACCCTTTCCCCCTGCTTCCCCAACCCCCCCACGCCCCCCCCCCCCCCCCCAGCAGCAATTTCTAGTGATATTTATGAGAGAACGTGAAGTAAATGTTTTTATATATATATATTTAGTTTCTTTTGTGAAAGGTGACAGCAAGGGCAGGGTACTGTTGTAGCCAAAACCTGAGGCCTGTGACACATTTATAAATCAATGGATTAATCAGGTTATAATTAATATCAGTTGCTCCTGAACTCAAATATAAGTACTAGAATAATGCAGCTTCTAGTGTAATAAAGGCATAATTAAGAATTTTGTGCTAAACAATGTAACAATGTAGCTAACTCACTCACCCATAAGTACAGTTAGAATAACTGCTGTTAAAATCACCATGCCTTAATTCTGAAATCTGTGTTAAATCTGAATTTATTCTTCTGGACAGATGCTCTTAAAATCTTCTACGAGGGACTTTCACTGCAAAAGAGGTACAGTATAGGATGCACATAATAAATTTTAGTTAACACTTTAGTCATTCACAACATATGTAGGGTCTCTTAAAGAAAATATTGTCTGCACAAAGAAATAATATTACACATTTGGTCTCCAAATAAGAGTTTAATATCCCAGCAATAGGAATGCCTTCAAGAAGATTACAGATTGATAGGCAGGGTAAAATATCAATAGCTTATGAATTACTTCCCTCAGATACATGGAGCAGGAAATCTAGCAGAGTTGTAATTTCAACAGCAGGAATAGTCTTCTTTGGATAGTGAAGACAGAAACTATATGAAGATGGTTCTACTAGGATAGGGTAAAGTTGAGAATCTGCAGAGGAACAGACAAGGGTTTATTCAAACCTTACAGAAGTAAGAGAACAGACAATCCTAAATTTCAAAGGGAGAGGAACAGAGTCCCTGTTATATGATCTGTAGTTCAAAAAGAGACCTCCCTTTCTGTCTATCAGTAGATTGTTCTACTCTATTCAGTTTTATGGTATAGAGTTAGAGTTAGACTTCATATTCTGGGATGTTACAAAAATCCCATCACTACTTATTGAGAATTGAGGTTTTAATACTTTATGGATACTGTGGTCGGCTCAAAGGATGAATGCCCATGCCATAGCTCCCATAAAGCAATGTAATAATCTTACAGAATAGAAAGAACTCTACTTGGTAAAATTTTCAAGTGTCCTTTCTCTATGATTTTCTGTTGAATTCTTCAGATCTCAGTACAGAAGTGGAAAACCTTACTGACTAGCTCTGATCAAAACTTTTTTTAAAAATAAAGTTTAGTAAGAGGGGAGAACATTTTGCCTGAATTTGTGTGTATATTGCTTAGCTTAAATGTTTATTTCCACTGTGGTAATTGTTTTGCTTGCACTGATAATTATGACATTTTCTTCCCTTTATTAACTTTACAGAATATTTGGGGTAAAAGTCTTACAGATTTACTGGTGACCTATTAAAATAGAAAGCTCACATCAACACTGAATATATTTTCTCCACTTGTACTACTGTACATCTTAACAGAGGCACAACAAAGTCTGACATTAATACCGAAGGGACAAAATTAAAACTATCAAAAATCGCTGTTCCACCAACCATTTATAACTAGAAATCAGAAGCAAGCTTAATATGTAAATTCCTCAGCCCTCTTAAGAACCTAAGATTTTCCAAAATGGCTGGTTACCTCAAAACATGGTCCCCAAAACTGAGGTTTTAATATCTTTTTTGAAATCTCATTTATGTTGTTTCAAATAGGGAATTATATATATATATACATATAAATAATGACAGCAAGCAATCCAGCTTTTTTTTTTTTTTTTTTTTTAATAATATTTTTGTGAAGCCAAAGAAAGAAAGTTCATCTCTGTGAGAAATTTGCAAACACTTTTGCTCTTCATGTCCCTTCAGTGACAGAGAAGTCATTTGCCTCACAGTGTGTATATAAATAAGAAAGAATAACCACACACACACACACACAAAAAGATTTTATTTTTCTTTTACAGTTCCTATGGAAAAGGGCATTAGTCAAAGGGAGTAAAGTACTCTGGATCATGATTTGTATTCATTACAGCATCCTCAAAAGGAACTTGAGTTAAAAACCACTTATTTTTAATTTAATAAGTAAGGGATCAATATTTTTTCCCCAGTTTTGAATTCTTATGTTATGTGAGTATGTTCAGAAACTTGATTTCATTTTGTTATGTCAAAATTTCTGGCTTCCACTATTGTTGTCAACAACAAGTTACAATAAAAAACAAAAAACCATTTCAGAATTAACACCTGAACATTGAAAGAAAGGAACAAAACACTGGGAAAGTAATTTGGAGTTACCTGCTGAAGTCATCAAATAAACCTCAGTTTCCTAATCAAATCTACCAAAGCTGATCTTTCTAAACTCACTTACAATGGAAGACATGAATTTTGGTGTCTTAATTTTAAGATTATTATTTTTCTCACTTAATGATCATTGCTCTTACCATCATAGCATGGTAAGGTTCAGTCAAGGATCTCTGCTTCACTACAAGATGAAGTTTTTTTTTAATGAGGAATGAAGACAAACACTCTGCCTGGCATAATGTGGCTGACACTGAGTCATTTGCCTCAAATACTAAGTGTTTGCAGAATTAGTGTCCTCATTTCTGACAGAAGAAAAAAAAAATATCTCAGGTTTCTCAGTAAAATATCAAAAGCCTGTGACTTGCATATATATTTAGCCTAGGAAAGCAAGTTAAAAACCTTGTAATATAGCTCTGAGTTGCATTGACCTCTGTTGATCCCTTAGCTGAAAAAAAAAGGATCAAGTCATGGCAGTTCTGTTGGAGATGTACAAAGAAAACACTGAACTTGGGAATGGATTTTTTTTATTTTTTTTTCCCCATCTGACCTCTGCAGTTAATTTGACTCAGCCTTTGTTTTGCTTCTAGACCCAGGCTCTAGATCATCAATACTGAGTATATTCTAATTCTCTACTGGGCTCCCATGTGGAGCAAGTCAAATAATTCACTCTTAGAATCATTTAGGTTGCAAGGGATCTCAAGAGACTATTTGGACCCTGCTCAAAATAAGACTACTTCTGATGTTATATCAGATTGCAAAGGACAATGCCTCAAATCCCTGGTGCAAGTCTTTGAGTTGTAACACTTAAAATATAGGAACAATATAGGTATGCACTTTGCAGACTGGACTTGGAGAACTAGGAAGTCACTTTGAGTGGAATTATTCACCCTCTACCTGCCCTCAAAAATGCTGAAATAAAAATATAACTCAAAATAAGCATTTTATTATTATTATTATTATTATTATTATTATTATTATTATTATTAGGCTCCTTCCCACCCATCCCCCCTCTCCTCCCCTTTTCAGGAATATTGGTCACAGGTCAGGATCCTGATGTGCAGTGTACTATATAAAGTGCAAAAGAAAAGCTTACCCCATTTACACCACTGAACTTAAAATGTCATTTCAGACTTCAAAGTTTCACCACTTCCACCCCAGCTAAAAGAATTAATTCTAGCAGCATAGCTACTGCTACCGCCACTGTACCCACAGAGTAAGGCAAGTACTCATTAAAGCCATGGTTTCATTTTATAGAATCACCCAATTTAGAGATGAAAAAGCCTTGCCAGTTCAGCTAGTCCATCCCCTTGTCAATATAGAATTGATCCTTACAGGATTCTCCAACTCTTTGCCTACTCTAATTTTAAATAATTCAAGTATTGAGGCTTCCACTACTTCTCTTGGGAGAAAATTCCAGTCAAACAGACCTTGGGGTCTAGAAAAGATTCTTCTCTTGATCTTTAGCTAAAATATTCTTTTACCCAGTTTTGTAATTTTATTCTCCTTAAGACTTAAAGGACAAAGTCCAGGAAAGATAGCCTTAAACTGCTTTAAAAATGGTCGTTGTTATAAAAACATACCTGTAACACCAGTAGCAGTCATAAACTCCCTTTCACAGAAAGGTAAATTTCATTAAATATTCAGGAAAATATTCACACTAACTGTCTTTACTGGCAAATAAATTAATAATACACAAAGGTGTTGATACAATTTACTGTGCATGGACTTTTAGCATCATCTGAGAAGTTCACGCACAGTTGAGACACCGATGAGGGTGGCAGCTCTGATGCAAGACACCAGTGAGTTTTACACCTTTCTGCAATGGTGGCTGGAGGTCAGTTTGAATAATTTAGGTTATCTAAAATGGCATTAGAGGTGATGATATTTAAGGAACATAATTGAGACCCTACAGCTTTGACTTTGCTTTGAAAGTGCAAAATTAGTTTCCTATGGCTTGATTATATTGATGCTGCAGCACCCTTATGAGCTACTTACAGGAGAGTTTAGTATGAATATATAATAGTAGGAAGAGTATTCACTACAATGTTTTCTGCCTAAATGAAAAAAGTCAACAGAGGAAAATGACAGTTTTTTTTTTTTTTTTTTTTTTCCATAACAATTATTTTCTAATGGTAATAAAGCTGTTTTCTTAAGAGGAAATTAATGAAGATGCACTGCCATTCAGACACCTAATTCCCATTGATTTTGATATAACTTAGTGTCCTAAAGGCTTTTGAAGAAACATTCCTAGCCCAAAGTCTTACAGAGATGACACAGTTAAACCAAGATTTCATCTCTCTCTCTCTCTTTTTTATCTGTATTAAATAGTTAACCATAAACACATCCTCACAGTTTTTAGTCAATAGTGACAGGAGTTTATATTATTTCTCATTTCATACAAGAGAGCCACGAGCTGTTTCCCCAGAATCCTGATGAACATAAGCCTCAGGTGTCGTAATGCTCTTGTGTATGTCAGAAACACTGTAGAAGTCACTCGTTCGAGAAGAGTGCAGTGACTAAGGCTCACCTAACACTGCACAAATTAAGCATGCAACATGGAATAATAGTCGAAGTTTGCTGTCATATATAGGCCATTTCTCTTGTAGCTGAACTATCTTCTGTGGACTGTAACTCAGGAAGGCTGTGCTTCTGCGTGAAAAAATAGTATATAGTACATGGCTGTTGGCTAAATTATTAACTTGTAAACCTTAGAGAGAAGCTAACTTATATAAAAAGTCCAAGTGGATAAAGATATACTGGATCATTATGACAATGAAAATAGTGTAAGAATACAAGAATGAGAAATACATTACAAGATGTAACATATGCTTTATTTTTGCTTGATTGCTTAAACGAGGTAGCAGTGGGAGACCACTATCCTATGACAATGTTCTGCTCCATTGATGTTATAAACCAAAATAGAATCACCCCCAACTAATACATAGACTAAAGTGCTACACAGCAACTATATAGATATTGCTCAGTGGAGGATATGAATTCTTGCACTTAGGGTGTCTATAACCAGGAAAACACTCCAACAATATCCTGCTTGAATTTATGAATGCAATTACATATATTTTCTCATTCTAAAATAGTGTGCCAAAATCAATGTGAAAGCCACAAAGTTTTTCTTTTTTCCTCTTTGTCTCCATCATAGTTGCACTTTAAGATCCCATTTTGAATAGGGATGCATTTATGCATGTGTGTATATCTTCAAAATCCACCCTGTAGCTTACTGTGGAAAGTGCTAGCTGGGATCTGATTTGCACATGGGTTTTTGAACAACAGTTGACGGGAAGTGGAAGCAAAGGCCCCTCTGGCAGGTAGTCTGAGGATAGTTGAAAGCACCTAGAATTTAAGGCAGAGACTGCTAGTAAACTGAATCTGCCAAAGCCGCCTCTCTGGCCATGATTGTTAAAGTCTTTTATCCTTCAAAATAGGGTGGTCTCATCCTGTTGCGACTCAGAAATGGTTCTGAGACCAAACACATCTGAGGATTTTGGGGGGCAAGTGCAGGCTGGTCCATGCCAAAAGATGCCAGGGATAACTGTATGTATTTAATCATACAGACAATTAATTTCATTGTCTGGTTCCCTTCCCTCACCCTGTTCAATTTACTAGGAAAGAAATAACATGCAGGTATTAGCCCCAAGGCTGATGCAATGTGATGAGGGTGTGTAGTGACCAGTTGCTTGCTGTGGTACAGAGAATATACACTTCACAGCAGGAAACTCATTGTGTGTGTGTGTGGGGGGAGCTTTCACAGGTTTCTTTGGAAAAATCCTCCCTTGAAATATATGGAAAGCAAAAACTATTTATGACAACAACATGGAACTGGATAAAATAATGATTATTTCCCATAATTTAGCTGCTTTCCCCCCATAACAGAACTGTTATGATAAGCACTAGCTTAGAGGAATATTTTAAAGAATGAAAGGAAAAAAAAAATGTACAGTAGAAAATACTTTGAATATGCAGTTGGATTTGTAAGTTTTTGCAGAGTAAAAATATAATGTCTTATGAAATTAGTGAGAAATCACAAAGACATTTTTATCCCTTGAGACATTCTGGGTCTCATACAGGTCTGTGTTCTTCACATTCTTTCTCCTGGATGCTTTCTCTGCCCAATAACTATTTTTTTCCATGAAGTATGGTTTATTTCATGGTTGAATAGAAATGGAGGGAAATAATAGGAATTTCTTTTGACTAAATTAACTTTGATTTTAAAGGCAAGAAGATTTTTGGAAATGAGAACTGAGCTTAGACTTTGATCATGCAAAAAAAGAATGTACAAGCTTCAAAAATTGTTTATATATGCTCTGTGAATTCACTGTAGTGTTTATTTTGTTGTTGTTGTTTTTCACATGATAGGAAATATAAAAATGTGTGAAAGTTTTACTTGTACCTCCAATGGAAATAGGGCAGAGCAAAATGCTTTTCAGATTCTTTATGCAGCCTCAGTTTATTTGTTTTTAATAGCTGTTGCACAGTAAGAGATGTCACTGGTATATGGAAAGTTCAGAAAAGATTTGTCTTTGTTTTTCCCCCATGTGATTTGGAGAGGAGAGAGCACATTTCAGGATGTCCCTTTATAACAGTTGGCAGGTTAGACTTTATATAGAGAACTTACTCATTACTCACAATACCAATGTGAAGGGGTCTGTTATATGAAGTACCTTAAGATGTCAAGTTTAATTTATAAACAAATTTCACTAGGAAATTCTGCTCCTCTTTGTGTCTCTGATGGGCCGGTACCAAGCTGGACAGGTTCTGTGTCATGTCTCCACCATGTTCAGAACTCTGATGGCAGCTCTGTGATGGAGTACACACTTGAGAGACATCTAATAGACATCTTCAAATAACTCATCATAGGAGTTAATGTAAGCAACTAGGTAAAATCAGAATACTTTCTTTTTATTGATTATTCTTTTTTAAAAGAAAAAAACATTGCAGTATGGTATTTTTATTTTCTACCAGAATGGATTACCCAAATCCATATTTTCTTTTAAAGTGTTCTAAGAAGGAAAAACAGGAGGAAAGGGAGGTGTTTGTATGCATGTTGATGTGAAAGTATGAACATAGACACAGAGGGGAATTTTCAGTTGTATTAAAAGAACTGGATCTACCTCAATATGCAAATACAGCCTTGTCTGCTTTGGTGTTTACACCTGATTCAAATGTATACAAACACATAACAGACAGGTCATTACATATTTTTGCATATATATGTATTTATGCATGCACACACAGACACACAACTGCGTGTGTGACAGATCTAAGGAAAAATAATGCTTTGGATAGTTGACACATCCAGTGTTGCTCTCTGTAGATGGCAGATTTCCTTATGCAGTGTCTGGTCTTTTCTCAGCGGTAAACACACTGCTACACTGATAAAAGTGGGAGAGCAACAATTTTTGCTTGTCCTTTTCACGTTACTTCCACTGTTAGGATAACTTATTTAGGCAGAGGTATAAAACAATTAACCACATCTTCCACAGTCTTGGCAAATCAGATGAATTAAAGCTGAGTTAACCTGAAGATCTTCAAATGGGTAACCAAGACAGGTTTAGTTCTCCAAAAATCCCAAAGACTGTTGCTAAGATCTTTGCTGATGTTTTCACTTTTGATGTAAATCCAGAATCCTGGTTGTTCTAATTGAGATGCAGAATTTCAATTTTGTTAGTTACAATCTTGCCAATGAAGTTTTCCTGTTTAAAATTAGTTGCTGATTCTAAAAAGGATTTTACTCTCTATCCAGTGGCTGTCTGGGGTAAACATCATGTGCCTTTGAGAGACCAAGTCTTGGAGCTCATGTTCTGATTCATTTCAGCAAAGATTCTTAACCATAAAATTACACAAAAACTTGTAGGAACTCTAAAACTGGCTACTGTCTCTCATTGATACTGCAGATAGTGCATGAGATGGTGTTTTCATCATTTTTATTTGATTCAGCCGGATAGAGAAAAAAATAGAAATGACTTGTGTTAGTTCCTCAATGAAGCATCCAATCTTGAGCCCTAAGGTGGCATTTTCCTTGGGTTAGCTGCATGCGTGACCTTTCCATGGGATCTTCTGGGTACCTGAAGGAGTTGGTTGTCTGGACCATAGTGAAACTTCAGGTGGGAGGCAGAAAACTTCTCCTCTGAACACACTGGGGTGGGCTCAAGTTAAAGACCTAATGAGTTTACATAAAGACAGACCAATTGGATGGAGATGGAAATTGGAATGTTTGACAGTCATAGAGAACAGGTAGGTGTACTGAATTTTAAGTGAGTTTTAGACAGACTGAATTGTATATACCATCCATAACTGTCAAAATGGCATAAAAGAGTGAATGAAGGTATGGTGTTTGTAGTGTAACCAAATGTTATTGTCACATCATCATCATAATAACACTATTCACTACAGAATACTGGGGAAAGGAAGGTCTGTCTAAGGTTTTACAGAGAAGTTTTAATCCATTTTACTCAGAAATATCAACAACCACTTCTAATATGATGAGATCCAGTAAAACATCAAAGCATTAAAAGAAATACCATCATGAAAATTGTCCGCACTAATTGTTTACCCGTTTCTCTTTTCAAGAGGATCTGCTTCTAAACCATCAAAGTACACATACATATATGTGCATATGTATTTATGCAATATACACGTGTATAAAATAAAGATTAAACTTTTTTTGTACTTTTCCTTTTTACAGGTCAATAGACAGACACCAAAGGAATGTTCTGATATTTCTGGTCACAGTCCCAAGTTATGCTCTTAGAGAAATGTTAACTGTGGTGTTCTGGCTTAATTCCAAGTTATATTCAGCTTACCTAAAAAGGTACTTTCAGGTAGAAAAGTTATCCTTCATTTCCTCTCTGGAGACCCATGATACATGCTAAAGATGGAGTGGCTGCAGTGCTCTACCTCAGAAGTGGCTGCATTTCAGAGGAGAGGGAACAATCCCATTTGTTCATCTTCTGCCAGTAGATGCACACTCATGGGGGAATTAAACTTTACAAATGCAGGTTGGAAAATGGTTTGGGATTTTCCAGAGTAGAAAGGACAGCTTAAAGTAAAAAGCGAAGAAGGCAAGGGAACAGGGAAAATGAGAAATGAACAAAGAGTGAATAAAGATAGAAAAGAACTGAGGGGAAGAAAAAAAGAAAAAGAAATGAAAATTCAGAGTGCAGGAATGATTTGAGATTTTTCTAGCTGAGCTCTAGGGCAAAGCTTAAATGTTGAGAAGCTTCTACTGAAATCCACAAAGTTGCACCCAGTTACTTCTGGCTCACATTTGGTCTCATGGCTCTGGTATAACCAAGGTAATTTAACGACAGTGGAATGAGTCTCAGAGAGGTGAATATTCCTGCTGATAGTTGCTTGAATATTACAACCTATGGCAGAGGTAGCAGTCCTTGAGTAAAGCTGAAGCTCATCTCTTATTCTCACTGCTGTACAGATAGGGAAATGAAGACAGAGTGTGTACAGATTTAATTGTAGTTTTTAGATAAAGTAAGAGCCGAGCAGACTTCTTACCTTGTCCTTAACAGAAATGAATGATAGCTGAGCAACAGCTGAGGCACCGAGTTCCAGCCGCATTAAGGATGTTCTTTTTTCAGCCCAGGGTCTTTCATGAACCCAAATAGATTCAAAAGAACGGGTAAAATTAATTTATTATAAGAAACTCACTTTTTTTTTTTTTTCTAGCCAGGCACCCATCAGACATTAAATATACAATGCAGAGGTATAGTAATATGGAGCCAAAACAGACTGTATTCTCTTAAGAGACCTAAATGGTCTTTCAAACATACAAACGACATAATCTATCTGTATAGGGGGCTGACATGCTTTATTAGAGAGTTAGATCAGCTACATCATGAGGTGAGTCAGGCAGAATTGTTCCTCCCTGTACATTGAACTGTCAGTATCCACTAGATCTCTGTAATATAAGCTCA
>CM021699.1:112558328-112566390 GCA_011074415.1 Stictonetta naevosa
TCTTTCTATTGCAAATTTGATCTGTGTCTAAGCAGCTTAAGAAAACTGCCAGGGTCTGTCAATGTGTATCTAGTGCACATTTTTGTTTAGCTTCAATGGAAAACATAAAGTCGGAAAACATAAAGTCAGAAAACATCTCAATTTCATGAAATATTGTGCATTTTAGTCACCTTAGAAACGGGAATTACTTGTGCTCAATACAGTCATTACTCTTACCTTGATAAAGTAAAAAAACAAACACTTCCCAATGTCCTGAATCTCTCTCAGAAGCTGTCAGAAAAAGATGATGGAAAAGAGGCAGTGCTGGTAGTTTTTAAGGGCAGCATTCTGAAGAGAGGACACTGTTCACTCTGGATCTGTCTGCAACCCCAACCGCTTTCCTCTCTCTTGTAGAGCATAAGGAAAACCACAGATCAAAATTATGGTTATCTAACCACTTTCAGACAAAAGGGACATATTCCCTCAGCTGTATTTCAGAAATTTCCTAGAAAGCAGAAGTATGAAACAGTTCTTCCAGCTCTATAATCATTGCTCCAAACTATTGGCATGCCTTGGCTTTGCTCCTTTGCTTTTACATCACCAATGCATACCCAAAAGAAGCGTGTTTGAGTAGCTAGATTGTACTGAAGATGTAATAATGACATAGAAAAACATTCTGAGAACATGACAAATTTACACCCCTAAATTAGGTGTAATCCCTAATTTGGGATTGGGTATAGTTATAGATGTTTCAAGGATTTTCTAGACCATCTGTCCTATAAAGGAGACACATGATGTCTCTTTTGGTTTTATCTTCTGTCAAAACTTCATTCTATCTCCCTGTAAACACCATACATTTACACGTTAGTATATTATAAAGAACAATTAAGAATTCATTAGAGCTGGTTCAACTATACATTGTGAGCTATGCATTCACACTATTTCAACTCATTTTGTTTTCAGAAGACATCAATTAAAACTTTTTTTTTTTTTTTTTTTTTTTTAATCTAGTATAGTAGGTATTAAAATAACAACCAAAAAGCTTATTTCCTACAAACTCACATATACTTAAGGGTTACTCATGCAACATTCCAATCTTGTTAAATGGCAGAACATCCCTGTAACACTGTGAACTGGATGTAAGAATGTGTTATTTACTCTTAGTTCAGCAAACTCAAATTTAAGCATGTAGTTTACATTAATTGCCAAAATCTCCAATATAATTAATGATGAGCGATAGACACTCTAGACAACTTATTTTTTTCAGTTTCTCTGGAGATATGAGTTGTCTTCTGGACCTACTCATCTTACTGTATTGTTAGATGGAGCTTAAATGAGTAATGTAAGCTAGATGTCTAAACTTTAGATGACTTTCATGTCCTCTCTTCTTTCCCTTTGCAGGCCTTCAGAGATACCCACCTCATTTTGTTGACTACATAGAGAATTTGGACATTTTAAGAAGATGGGTTATGAATCTGTAATCAACTAGGCCTACCTGCTTGCATCTAGAAAACATAGGTTTTATTGCCCTGGGGTTAAAATAATAATAGTTGTCTTTCTATAAGGATGAGACTCTCTGAACAATTTCCTTGGGGCTTTGCTGTGCCTTATTAAAAACAAGATTGCAACATAAATTGTGCAAAATGACTTCTCTGTACTGGAGTAATATGGCCATCACAATTATTCTGATATAAGCTGTTTATGCTGAGAAATATACTCCAGAAGAATATGTGTGTAGGTAGAAGTGTATGTATATATACGCATATACACACACACAAGTAAATACATTATCCATATATACAAATATAGTTCTCTGACATCTTTTACTGTTATAAAAGAACAGATTTGCTTTCAGGTATTTCAAGTTCATGATATGAAGCACCTCAGCTCCACTATAACTGTTAAGCTGAATTTCGTTTTGCATTTTGATTATAAATTAGAGAAATGGTACATTAACTGTGTTTTGAGGATAAGATTTAAAAAGTCTGTGTTTATTAAGCTGTTACTGTGGTGATATTTGCAGCATACATTATGTTTATAATTGACTTATTAAAACTTATACACTGCAAATTATAGTGATAGTACCCATAGTACCCACAGGCTAAAACATCATCAAAATATATAATGGCAATTTAAGAAGGTTTGTATCCACAAATGGGAATTTTTATCTGGTGTTCTCTTGTTGTAATGTTTTACTCACAGCTTTTGCAATATTCTAACATATAGCTGAAATGCTGCAAAATGTTAGTAATAGGGGTACTCGGGTGAAAGAGGGCAGAAAGAGGCTCAGAAAAATGCATTAGGTGATAACACACACAAAAAAGCCATCATACAGCAATGTAAACTAGTATTTGGGGTAACCTTTACTTCAAACTTAAAGGAAAAGTAGGGGAGTCAACTGGGTTGCCTTTTACTCCAGGGTATAGATTATATAATCAATCCCTGACACCTCATCTTCATAACAATGATTTCCTGTCTCTCTCACTACATTAGCAAAACTGTGGAGATTCATACAGTAAAGACTGCAACAGAGTAAGAAATAAAGACCATAAAAGTGCTGACCACCTAATGAGGTCTAATGAGCTCTTAGTGACTTCCATAAAAATTAGTCATCTCCTAACATGTAGGCTCCCACAAAAGAACAAACAGGGAGCGTGGTGATAAAACCCAATTTGTCAAACCTTTTGATTGGTTTCTTTGAATATAGCTAGAGGTAACTCAATGATATAACCTTTTTCCTGCTTGGTGACACTGCACAAAGGTAGCCAATAAATAAGATACAGGCTGAAGAGCTACCAGGCAAAAGGCATGAGGGAAACCACTGTGCAAAGCTGTGAATGAGAGCCTCAAATTTGGGTATTGCATAACCCAATTCTATGACCTCAGGACTTCAGCTACTGTGTCTCTTGTGATTCTGCAGTCACTGTCCATCTCAAGCTTGTCCACGGGAGCTTGTCCACATGAGTAAACTGCTAAAGATTTGTTGATGTGGAGATATTATATCTTATCTTCTGGCAAAGAGCATGGGACATTTAAGTTTAGATTTTGTTTACGGAAATCATTTATGGAGATGTAACATGAGATACAGAATGGCTAATGTTGAGATAAATCTTAAATAACTGTAGGAGGAAGATATATTTTCCTAATAATGGAATTTAGTGCTCTAGGGCACAAAAAATACTAACCCATGGTTGGTAGAAGCAGTACAGGGATCTAACTGAAACCTAGATCCTTCTGATACAAAATATCTTAGGCAACAAGATACAAATGCATACATCCAAGACAGGTACAGTTAGACTGAGGCTTGCAAAGCCATCTAAAATTGTTTGTCATGAAACTGCACATTTTTGTGTCTCACCTTAAACATTTGGAAAACTTCAACCATACTTCTCTATTTTTTTTCTTCCCTTTTCCTCAAATCATAAAATAATCAGAAAGAAATATTGGAAAAGTTTCAGTAAGTTTCTTCCACTGTAGTATTTTGTACAAGGCCTATCACTGAAACATATCTTGCTCTGAAATTTGACAGAGATATGACAAGGCTTAGGTATTCCAGGCCTCTCAGAGCCAAGAACATATTCTGAAATTATGTGACATTCACTTCACTGAGATGTTTACTGAATGTCACAAAATGTGGAAACTCACGTAACAAAATGCTGAGATAGATATGGATCAAATATATAAGTATGTACATTTTAGCTGTGTTGAATGGTAGTTAACATTTCACTCCATATCCCTCTTCTGAGTGAAAAGAAAGCAGAAAGCCAGCAAAAATTTTAACTATAAGGCAAGTCAGTAAAGTAATCTGGAATAAACATATCAAATATATAGATAAGAAAAGTCCATTGGATCAGAGATATGGATTCTTTCCCAATTCCTTATTTTCTGAGCATTAAAAGACAATTGAGGCACTTTTTTTCAAGCAATATTTTGTGTCACTTTTTCCTGCAAATATAGTGTTTTTATTCTGAGACTCACAATTATCTATATGATAATATGTAGCTTTGAGACCAAGAGGCTAACCTTTGGTTAACATTAATAATAGATATGATGGGATGTGGCCCTTCTGTGGACCAATTTGCTGCATTTCACAACATGCTTACTCTCAATACAAATGATATCTGTTGTATTGTATTCAGAAAATAGACTCTCACAAAGAACCAAAAATCCTGATTCTGTTAAAGAGACATCCAGGTCCTACGCAGACCTATTCACAGAGTTCTGTGTCCCATAGCGTGCAAAGATCACAGAATCATTTCACATAAAGCTCAAAAAGATTTTTCTGCTTTTCATGGATTCTACTTTCCCCTGTAAAGCTAGTGTGACCTCAGTCAGATATGCTGTCTTAACCAGGGCGTTGGTAACAAATGGGCAAGACCAATATGTTAAAAGGTGACACACTTTCTTCTGAGAACAAGGATCATGAAATTAAGATGACACTTTCTTCCTATGAATTTGATTCTACCTGCTTTTTTCAGTATAGTAGGATCTTAGTACTTCCACTGTTCACAAAGGGACATAGTATTATATATATATATATATATATCACTCAGTTCTTGAAAGGGGCAATCAATTGCCCTGCGGAGTCATTTATGTGGATATGTTTGCTCTTTTTTTGAGGCTGATCTGTGTTTATGATGACGAGGGCAAGCCTGCCAGATTGGAAGCACCTGGAGGTAGATACGTGCATACCTGTCATCAATGGAATAGTTTAGGAGTCCAGTGTAGAAACACGTCCAACTTGTCCAATGTAGAAAAATACTTCTTCCTGCACAAGCAAACATTATCTCCATAATGAATTTAGTTCTTTGAGAGGGTCAGAGTAGCTGCCTGTAAACATCATTCCCAAGGTTTAAAGTGGACTTTGATGAATGCTGGAACACCCAATACATGGAAATGAGATCTTCCCTATTCTTTGGACAGCTAGTAGGTCAGAAGAGGACAGCTTTGATTGATCACAGGTGTGGTCTGAAGAGTAAGAGTCATCCTGCAGTATTTTGGACAGGCTAAGTTTCCCTAGTAGCTGGTAGATTCATGTACCACTGCAAATCCTTGTTATGTTTCAGTCAAGAAGCACTAAAGGTGCATATACTGGAAGTTCTGTCCAGGAGTGCAGCTAGAAGAAATATTAAGCATTATTTGGAATCATTATATATAACGTTTTAAAATCAGTCTTGGCACAGTCCTGTGCTGCAGACACTGGTTGTATTTTTCAGCTACAAATTTTATGGTTCTGAGTTAATGAATTTAATAATACCAGGGTAATGAACATCCTGGGATTTCAGATTTCCAGAAAAATGAACTGCTCAAAGCCTCTCCATTTGATTCTTTATTGCCTGTAGGGACTGTTCTTTGACCTTTAGCAAATGAGAGGTAGAGACACCTGGCATGGAGTCCTGTCCTTGTGTGAAATGTTTTTAGCCCATTGGCAGACTGTATTAAGAGAGGCTCTACTCCGAGATTTGTAAAAACAAAGAATTGATTCCATGGTAAGTTTGGCTTACCATGGTAGTAGGCTCAAAGAAAACTCTACTACTCTTTGTAAATGTGGTTGCATACAAAACTGATTATATTCGTTCACCCTCCACTGACATTTGTATTTATCACCTAACAAAAAATTTCTGTGTACCAGGGTTTATTTAACTTCAAATGTTTTTTTTGTTTTGTTTTGTTGTGTTTTATTTTTCCACTGAGTTTGTGTTAGACCACAAGACTGCAGCAGAGTTAATGAGAAGTAATTTGTTTATCATAATCTTAGAGGGAAGAGGGAGGAAAGGGATGAAAATTTGCTTTGAATAACTTTCATGATTTCAAATGCTGCCTGATTTTTCTAATTCCGTAGCCATTTATATCTGACATAAACTATTAAACATATATAATATGTTAATCTTGACTAATTTAAGTGCCTGGATGTGGATTTTTTTTCCTCCTAATTTGTTTATTAAAACACAATATAAAGGAGAAAAAATGCATTCAAAAAGAGCCCACAAATAAAGGAAACATACAAATATTTGCAATTTCATTAGTTCCTGGTGAGATCTTTGTTATGGGAAGGTCTGGGCAGAGTTAGTGAGAAGAAAAAAAAATAAATATAAAAAATAGAAGTCCAAAAAGCATCAAATATTTTTTAATTGAGATTGGAAGCATTCCAAGTTTGACTTTCAAACAAGGCTTTGATTTACGATAGTTCATGTTGGGCTCATGTCGTGCCTGCCAAAAATCCAAAGTAGATCAGAGCATTTTTTGAAATAAACACAAGCCTAATCTGATGTAGGTATTTCAAAACTCCCACTGCTTTAGTTGTAACATCATCTGTTACTGAATGATTTATAAATCATTCCTCTACAGGCAAATTTCTACAAGGCTGAGGGTGATATATTTTAACTTTGGGACAGAAGGACTTATTTAAATTCCATATTATAATTGATGGGGACCCTCCATTGTTTTTAAAATTATTCTTGAAATTGATTGTCCCTGGTTTTCTGTATATCAGACAAAAAAACAGTACCTGGAATGTCCTGTCTATGATGGACTGCTATTTCTTTGGTTTTCCCCTCTGTAGAAAGCAGACAAAAAGACAGAATAGTTAACAAGTATTTTATTCTCTTGGATTGTCAGTGGTACATGAAAACAATTCCTCTTTAAAAGATGGAAAAAAAAGAAACCTAACCTGCCCACTTTTGCCATTACAGAAAAACAAAACAAAACAACAACAACAACAAAAGCAAAAAAATGATCAGAACTAGAATTTGTTTATAAAAATGTCATATAATAGGAGGGATAATTTCATGTTTCTGCAGTAGGATTTGTCCTATCTCAGTTTAAGAACACATTTCTTCTCCTTATTTTTTGATAGGTTTGCTCTGGAGTCTATCCTAAGAGGCTGTCCATCTTGTGGAATGCAATTCGGTACACCCTGACAATGGCAAGCATATTTACCCTCAGGAAATACCTTTCTCTCTGCATTAATTTAAGACAAACCTCAGATGACTAAAACCAAAGGTCTTTCTTGGGCAATTTACCTGAGAAAGCACAGAAATAACTACCATTGGTAGTGTGTGAGACAATTTTGCCACCCCAATGGAAATGATAACATTTTAAGTTGCAAGTTTGATCTTGAGGGTGGAAGAGGGGATACCCTGAAATAGTGGAGAAGCCAGTGAGTGCTGCCCAATCTGGCACTATGTCAGTGCTAAAAGCTGCAGACATGATCTGTGACTTAGCTGCTCTGAGTTACATGCTGGCTGGTCTGAAGAAAGATAGAACTGAGGTGTAGCAGGCATTCAAGTTCACATTGATTTTTGAGAAAAACCTGCTCTTGTATTCAAAAAAAAACCAAAAACCTAAGGTTACTATTCTTTGCACAATTTAGGAAGTACAGAAAAATGCACAGGATATGTAAATGAATTAATTAAAGATTAAACTGGAATAACTGTTACTGAAATCTAGAAAGGATCGGTATTGCTTTTTTTTTCTGTTAGCCTACCTTAATCTGTAAAAATCAACACCTTTTATTTCCAAGTTTCGGTATTAAAATTCAAACACTGATTCCTAACTTCAGCATGACAGAAATATAGAGTTAATCATTGTGGGCATGTTCCCTGGACAAAATGTTATGCTGTAGACACTTTGTAAAAATAACAGAGATAGCCTCAAAATAAGACATTTTATTTGTACCTGTTACCATTTTGAGACTGCAGTAAAAGAAAAACAGAAAAGTAAAGGCTATTGCATTCTAAATAGTTTATGGAAATTTTAGATTTCAGCTTAAACATTTCACTTCTACAAACTGATTTTTTTCTGTCCTTACACATATTTCCATTCTGTTGTCAACAGAAAACATTTCTGAAGTCATATATAACACTTTATACCTAGCTTAGTATGGACACTAGATTTTTTAATTTGTCAAATCAGAAAAACCAATCAGTTAAATCCATAGTTTGATGATGAAGATATCTTATGTTTCACAACATAAAGATATGACATAAAAATATTGTACAGATCAAATTTACAGTGTCATAATTCTTTCCTTTCCTTTCCTTTCCTTTCCTTTCCTTTCCTTTCCTTTCCTTTCCTTTCCTTT
>CM021699.1:112566790-112604860 GCA_011074415.1 Stictonetta naevosa
TTTTTTTTTTTTCTTTTCTCTCTTTCTCTCTCTCTGTCTCTTTTTTTTTTTTTTTCTTTAATTCCTTTTATTTTCACCAGGCAATTAGAAAGACTGACATATCTCACTCAAAGATTTATTCATTCTTTCTCAAACAACAAGATGAACCCAATCATTAAATATTGAGCTCCCTGGCATTAGGTTGGGTGAAGTTGCAGGGATGCTGGGGTTTATTTTAATATGCCGATCTAATAAAATAATGTCATTCAATTTATATTTTAAGGCAGAGATGCTGATATTATCTCAACTTTAGATGCATCTTCACTTGCCTGTACAGATCTGTTTTCTGCTTTACCGGGGTGGTTACTGGATGTAGCAATTTATAATTGGAAATGGCAGCCTGGAGATTTTCTTAAAACTCTGGCTTTTTTTCTGAATACTCTGGAATTTCATTAGTTATTATTATTATTACTATGAAAAGAGGATTTGCCCATAGGCAATTTTGAGGCTCCTTAAAGATTATTTTCCTTCGTGGAAGGTTGCCAAGATTTCAAATTTCTCTATTGAGACTCAGCTTGTTTGTGGGAGGTGGCTGGAGTGAGTGTGAACATTTGCAGCTTTGGGAAGAAGACCTCAAAAAATTGTTCGTTCCCTTTGAGACTATTTTATCTATCTGGAGTTGGAGTAACTGTCACAAGTAACAGCCCACCAAACATCCCTTGCTAGGGCTGCCACTGCTTTGCCTTTCTTCAATGCAGATAAGGAGCTGGCAGCAGAGTTCCCTAAGCAAAGTATATTCAGCTCACAGCAGGGTCAGTTTAAGGAGTGGGATCACAATGCAGATCTCCTTATAAAATGGATGTTATAACTGAGAAAGACATTGGAAGATTGATCTATTTTTCCTAGGTTGTGGAGGAATAAGGATGAAGGATGAGTACATATCTTCTGCAATTAAGGCAAAACAAGGTGAGAAACTGCACTGCAACATTTAGTCAAAACCTAAAAATTATCACAAACTTTTAAAAAGATACATGAAATTCTCCTTTCCACCTGTATTTTTGCCCATCTGAGATCCTTATCTTATGGAGCAACATTTTTCTTCCATCCTCTTCCCACCACACGCATACAGAGCAACCAAGGCCAGGACCCTTTCATTCTGAATAGCCCCTTGAGAGGTTCCCAAAGACTTTTTGATGAGAAAAACAGAAAGAAGTTTGGGTCCATAGCAGGTCTGTGAGTGAATCTTCTATCTACAGCAGACAAGTCCTTGTGATGAGTCACTTTTATTTGATGCAAGTTTAAAATTCATTAAACGTGAGAATGCTGCATTATCAATATCCCACCACTGCAGTTAGATAAAACCAACAATGGCTTTGATTCTGAAGCATCAAGGTCTAAGTCTGGAGGTACAGCACTGTGTCTTGCCATTATGGGATATTTTTACCTTCACAATAGTGCCTGCTGGAGACAAACCATCCACTCCAGAAGGGTTTTGTGTACACTGCTTTAGTCAGAGTTCCACACTGAGCAGCTGCAAATCAAATGAGACAGACTCCACTCCAGCTACTCAGCACCACAATAAAAGGTTGATAAAGACAGAAACAGCTCTGAGAGTTTTATGAAAAGAAAAGACTGAGAAAGAGGGTTTACCAAAATAACCCCAAACGACTCACTTATGCCCATTTATCCATTTATCTTTCCTTTGTTTTGTTTTAAATCTGTGTGAGAAAATTGCTTCCTTTTTTTTTTTTTTTTTTTTTTTTTTTTCCCAGGGAAGAAAGGACTGAAGAAGGAGATGATAGCCAAGAAAAATATGTAAGGTTTTCTAAAATATGCAAGAAGGATATCAGAAGGTCCCTCTTGTAGTCAAAGCTTCAGCTCTACAAGTTAATATCCCATCCAGGATATGCAGGCCAGGATACAAACTTTGGAAACACTGTTAGCTTTAATGCATGTTTGTTTTCTGTGTATTCATGAGGAGGCCTAAGGCAGGAGGTACCCACAAAGTAGAGAGTCAGCTGATGGTTGTCTCCACATCACCTAGAAGGAACCACATGGCTTTACAGTAAATCCATGTTTAGGAAGAACATCAAGGGATGAATGTGGCCTTTGAAAGGAAATTTAAATACTTCAGCATCTCTACTTAATCAACTCTTCAGGTATAGCCAGTGAGAAAGCCTGTACCCTAAAGGATGAGTCTGCTCCCATCTTTAAGATAGGGATCTCCTGGAAAGAGTCCAGCGGAGGGCCACAAAGATGATACAGGGCCTGGATCATCTTCCCTATGAAGAAAGGCTGAGAGATCTGGGTCTGTTCAGCCTGGAGAAAAGAAGACTGAGAGGGGATCTCATTAATGTATATAAATACCTGAGGTGTGGGAGACAGAGAGATTTGGCCAACCTCTTTTCAGTGGTTTGTGGGGATAGGACAAGGGGAAATGGCCACAAAATGGAGCCCAGGAAGTTCTGCACCAACATGAGAAAGAACTTCTTCACAGTGAGGGTGACAGAGCACTAGCATAGGCTGCCCAGGGAGGTTGTGGAGTCTCCTTCTCTGGAGATATTCAAGGCCCGTCTGGACACATACATGGGCAGCCTGAACTAAGGAACCTGTTTTGGCAGGGAGGTTGGACCCAATGATCCTTCAAAGTCCCTTCCAACCCCTACAATTCTGTGATTCTATGATTCTGTGATTATTCTTTACTTTTCATTCTTCATTACTCATTCTTCTCTCTGCTCTATTTTTCCTCTTCTCCCTCCGTGTTTTCTTGTCTTCCTGTCTTTCTCTCCCTACAGCCACTACTACCTCATAGACTCACCCCAGTCTACTGAAATGATCATCAGCGGAAGAAATCTAGGGGATAGTAGTAAACTTGAATGCTTCTGAATATTTATTTATTGTTTGGCTGTATAAGTGAAAGTTTGGGGAAATCTGGCACAGAAGAAAGTAATCCATATTATTTTTATTGTTGAAACAAAGTCAAACAAAAATTCAGACATCTGCAAACCATACTATGACATACACCGTACTACATAAAGCCTTATACCTAGGACCATTGCCCCACAAATGATGCATTAAGACTGTGTCTCTAGCAGTAAATAACATCAGGGCTATCGTTTCATTCCAAATTTAACTGTTATAATCTGACTGTATTCATGCTATTCAGCTTCTTTATCCTCCAAAACAGGGTAGGCAACCCTTCACACACACACGGGCAACTCCTGTTTTGAGATGCATCTAAGGTTCAGCAATATTTACATAGAAGCATTAGAGTATAAATTCCAGATATTTGTGCCTAGATCTTAACTCAATTGTATCTTATATGATCAAGTCATTTAGTGGATTTAGTATTTGACATCTTTATATTTTATTGTCTTCCAGGTTTCTCCATTTTGAAATATCTTACAGACCAGGTGAGTCAAACGGGTAATAATGAGAAAAAGCTACTGTGGTGTTTGTTCCCTGGAAAATTATTGGAGTGGCATTTGAGCTATGACTAATTTATTTAGTATTCAGAATTTAGTGAATTCTTCTGTCACATCACCCATCATAAATAAAAGGAAAAAAAATAGAAACCTGTTTGATGCCTCAGGCATGTTTTAGTTTGTTGTTCAGGTCAGTTCATTTCAATGCTTAATTTTTAATGGTTCATTTAATGTAGCTGTTAAGACCAGAAAATATTTTCATATAAAACTTGTTTTATTGGGGTCAATTACTGTCACCTCAAAACAGCTAAAATCTCGGATGGGAAACTAAAATATCAGTTAGAAAGCGTGGTCTTGCTATTTGGGAACTTGAATGGGTCTGAGAAGTCTCAAGCTGGATTTCAATCTCTGCTACTGATTCTTTATGTGACCTTGGATAGAACACTTAGACTGCCTTTCCAGGGGCAGTTAATTTTAATGATTCTGTGATTCTATGGTAGTTATTATCCTCCTCTAAGCCACAAATAAAAACTAAGTTCTCCAGTGCTGACATGTAATTACTAAACCTTTATCTAAGTTCTCCAGTGCTGACATGTAATTACTAAACCTTTATCTAACTTTTGCCACTATTGCCAACAGTACATAGCATTATTTTGTCAAGACCCATTAAGACAGAGAAAAAGATGTCACTACGTTATGCAAGAATGGTCTAGCTCGAAATTTCCTGAGTAAAATTTAGGTTAATTAACTGAAGGTTAGGAGATTAGTCTAAGTTTATTATTTTAAATTAAAGGGAAAAAAAATTGCAAGAAAGCAGGAAGGTATAACAGAATGTCTTCAAAGTACTCCAGTGATACATCTCCTCTATTTTCTTCTCCCCCTCATCTGGATCATCTTTCTTTGCTAAACTGCTTCCAAAAAGTACTTTCTTTTCATACTCTCTTCAACATGTTGTGTGAGTTCATAAGATACATGTCAATACTTGAGTCCTTAGACTGACCTCTTTTCACTAAGGAAGCAAGGAAATTCTTAATTTTTTGGGAATAGAAAATTATTATTTTTTCCCTGAAGACAACCCCTTGAAAAGGGTTTCATAAGCCACATGTTAGCTCCATAGCAGTTGCCCTCAGAATGCCATGTTCTCTTCCAGGCCCTCCTTCATGGACACCACAAGACAGAAACACTGTTCTACTTTGAGTTCAACATTATGGCAGTATCACAAATGACTGGGAGTAACACTACATTCATCAGTGTGGAAAGGTAGGGTGCATGCCAGGAAAGCATCATTTAGTAGAACTTTGCTGGTTTACCTGAAATGAGAATCTTTTTATGCTGTTTCTTGCCTAATCAGGTAAGCTAATTTTTACTAGCAAACATCTAAATTCAGATAAGAAGTAATGCCCTAAAATCTTCAATATTGAGGCAGAAATAGTTTATTTGTCTGGATAGATCCATTATAATTTTCTCCTTTTATGCCTTTTTTTTTTTTTTTTTTTTTTTTCACATTCTCTCATTTTTCACATTCTCCCCAAATAGTTGTATTGCAGAGATAGTTTTCTTTAATAATATTGTAACTAAGAACACTGTTTACAGGAGGAACACTTAATATAACTCTTTGTTAACTTTAGCCCAAGGTTGTTAAGAATTCATTACTTAAGTGTTTCTTTCATAAAATAAACTATTGATCATTTCTCTGAACTCAAGATGTTTTCATCTTCGTAACCTTCATTTATTTTTTTTTTCTGAAACAAAACCAAGCTTGTAGAACATTATTACTTCCACAAATAACTGTAGGAAGAAATATATTAAAACTGATATTAGAGTAACTTAAAAGAGGACAATCTAACAGTGGAAGATTATATTCCTTTCATCAATTATTCTCTGCTCTGCAGACCAAAAGCAGTCTAGTCTATAGATGGGGATTGAAATATATAACTATTTTGCCACTGAGTTTATTGTGGAGTCAAATTTGCATTCATACTCATACCCAGAGGGAGAAAATCCTTCCCAGTTTACATGTATAGTAGGAGATTTCAAAAAGCCTGTGGCCTTCACACACCTTTAAAGCAGCTCACCTTGTTATTGATATTGTCAAACTGAATCATTTAAAAATCATTAAAAATTATAGCTTTCAATTTATTTCCTCAAATTTTCAGATCCCCTAGGGTTCATATTTTTAAGCTTCCTTTGCTTATCCTAGTGAGTGCCAATCATTAAAAAAAAAAGACAAAAAAAAAAAAAAGCTGAGGTTCTTGCATGCAAACTGTATGTCTCTAGGAACATTTACGCTAAGTAAACCACCTACAAATATCACGACAATGTAGTGAAATACTGGAATATCTCATAAAGTCATGATTGGATCCTGTAGCTAGCTAAAATGGATAATACTATTTAGAGCAGAGGACTTGGAATCCAGGTTTAGTTTTGTAGTGTTCACTCTCAGAAAACATCCGCTTTACAAGTTTGACCTCACTCTTACTGTCTGTAAAATGGAAATAAAATTGTTCATTTGCTTATGAATTGTGAGGCTAGCTCAAATCTTGGTTTAGCTGCCAGGATTCTGAGCTTCACTCATGAGAGCTGAGTTCTGCTCATTCATGATTCCACTGCCTACAGGATAACAATCTTCCTTAACTCTCTCATATTTCTTTTCCCTGTTAACTTTGCCTGTCTTATTCCACTATATCGTGCACTTTTAAGGACATTGGTTTGTGTTCACATCGTATTTGTGCAAGACCCAACAAAATGAGACTTCAGTTACATATCTACTGCTATTCCCAGTGTTTGCAAAGTGCTTTAAAACTCTCCACGGAGAAGTGATGGATGTGAAATAGAGCATTAGCATTGTAACAAGAGCCATGTTAGCTATATGCAAATAGACTGGTTTCACTGCTTTAAAAGGCAGCCATGAGCCTATTCAAAAATACCTAGCATGGAGCTGCTTATTGATGCAGTAAGATAGTTCAAATTAGCTCTTGAATTTGAAAATATAAATTTATACATAAAATGCAAACACACTTGTTTTGTTGGAGGTTTATTAGATACTCTTAGCTTTGGGGCCAGGTATTTTCTTCCCTAAACAGACTTTTCTGGCTTTAATAATTTCAGAGAAAGCAAAACATGCTTTCAAACACAATCTCAGTATCCTTTGTCGATTCATTACTCTGTTAGCTTGCTTCCTTCCAAAAGTCTGTGGCTCACTCCCATCCTGAGGATGCTGCGTTGATTACACAAGAGCTGGTAGACGGCAAATCATCTGCCAAAGAGTACAAGGGCATTTTAGTATCAAGGCTTCCCACAGGAGACATTATACCTTCAAGGGGGAGAGGCAGAAGGGGCAGGGAAGGAGGATGGATGCATAATGGCACGCCATGCAGGATGTCACTTACTGTTGGTTGGCCTAGTCGTCAGGGTTCACTTCCATTAAGCTTTGTGTCAGTTCAGAAACTTTACATGTGAGGCTGTGTGAAGCATTCTGCCACTAGGCTGACTGCCCGGGGCTAGCCCACAGTACCTATCTTGTCACTGGTTTTCCACAAAACCTCTCAGAGAATTAGTTGCATATGTCAGCCAGGCTAACCTTTGGATGTAAGGTTTTGGCTCTTAGTTTGAGACTTTTTTTTTTTTTTTAATTATTATTATTTGTATGTATGTTTTTTTAAGGGGGACAGGGGGTTTTAAGGGAGAGTGGATCACCATAAAATACTGAATAGCTTAAGTGAATATTTAGTACCCTGCAAATAAAGGAAGGATAGTAATGAGGTGTATTTTCTTATATCATGAGGGAAAGACTCCTACACAGGTGGAGTAGCCCTTTCACCAAATAAGTTGGTAAAAGAAGCATTAAACATGGTTGTAAGAATGCGAAGGGAGCTGTTGTGTGTCTGCCTTTCATCTATATTAAAAATGCAAAGATAATTATCAGGAACAACTCCAATAAATGTATCTTACATTAAAAAAAAAAAAAAAAAGAGAGAGAGAATAACTGCCATGCTATTTCCAGGTATGGAGCTAAATATGTGATTGATTTTAAAAAACCTCTATATTTTTTGCAATATTTGATCAATCAGGAACAGTCATCCCACATATCTGTGGACATACAAATGGTCCACCATATAGACCCAAGTTTAGATTTTTTCAGCCTACAAAACTTTAAGGATGTTTCTTCTCTGTTTGTCTCATTTTTCTTCTACTTTTTAAGTTAGAAAGGGGTGTACTTTTATTACAATTACTTGTTTCCAAGTAGTGGTTGGGAAATAGTGGCTGGGATAGTCTAGCAACAGTGTAGACACTGCCCAAATACTAAGAAACCCCCCTTGCTGTGAAAAATGTGCTCAGACTCTTTCCAGAAACAATCCTGGACTCCTAAGCTGAACTTTATGAAGTACTGTCTAAGCACCAATATCTGAATTCACTCTGAACACCAGAATGTCTCCCCTGTTTTTGCTTTGCTGCTTATTCCTTTGTCAATACAAAAGCTGGAAAAAAATAGATAGGACGAAAGTGGAGATACGTATGTACAGTTGTAGCATAAACCTGGGATTTAGGCATGCTGGAGCTGAGTCCAAGAACTGGCTCAGATGAGAAGATCAAATGTCATATGCATGTGTATATAATCAGACAAGTATTTATGTCAGGAATTTAAGCATTTTGCCTAAAGAGGCAAAAGGGTCTCTGACACTGGGTCACTCCATACTTCCAAATATATATGTCTCTAATCTATATTTCTTCATTTTCCTTGGCTGATAATAAACAGTTAATATTTATGGATCACAATGAAAACAATTTCTGCTCTGATTATAAACCTTAGGGTGTGAACTTTGTCTCCATCTGATCTCTGCCTTACATCTCATCAGTCAGGCTGCTTGTATTTAACGAGTGAATAATGAGACTGGCAAAAGCAGGACTTTTTTTTTATTATTATTATTTTTTTTTTTTTTGTAATATGATTTTGTAAACCAATTCCCTGCTCCTTCTGTCGCTCTTCTCAGAAAAGCAAACAGTGTGGTTTTGTTTTAAGTTGCTCTTTAAGGTTTCATATCCCAGGCCTCTTTATTTTCCCTTCCTCAGGCTTCCTTTTTGAGTTGCAAAATGAAGGAAAAGGGGCAGGAAAGGAAAAGAGATCAAATGAAAGCTTAAAATTTGCCAACCAAATATTTTCAAAACACAGCACTTCTATAATGAACGTAAATTTCCTTCTTTCTCAAGTGCAAACCTAGCTCCTTTAAACATGCAGGTAGGTTGCAAAAGCCAGCCTCTTCATTGGGTTTGCTTAAGGGCTGAGTATAGACACCTATCTGAAGGCACTGATATGTGTACCTGGTGGGAAAGCAGTCTTTCTACCAATGTGTCTGCAATTGGGTGAGTTGGCAGTGAGGAGACCCAGCAGTGCTCTGATATGGAACTGCTTGCCTTCCCCTTCTGCTTCTTATTCCTTTTCCTACTCCTGACATCATTGAAGGAACCAGGAGATGCAGCACAATAAATTTAGGGGCAGTACCTTTATACCTTGACTGTGATTCAGGCTTGTAGTGTTTCTTTCTTCATGCTAGGGGCAGCCCTTCCTCTAGGTTTATACAATGAAAAATAGAGCAGGTGTCTTTGCGTGGTATTCCTCTGACCTTGGGGTCTTTAAGGTTATAGCTATACTAGCAAATAAAATGGACTAGGGACTGCTCTCTTGGGTCCTGCTGGAAAAGTCTGGCCCACATACAACTAAATTCTCAGCCTCCAGAACAGGTCAGCTGCCTTCAGTCTGCATTTTGGGAATGGTCCGTGCTCTGTGCTAACCCTGCCTTGTGTCCCAGCTGTGCTGATAACCTCACAGTGAGGATGATCAGATGTGAAGTCTGTGCCCTGGCCTTGTCTGTACAATAAATCATAGCCTGAGAGCCTACTGAAAATTGTCTCCATGGTGAAGGTGGAGAACAGACATCTCCAACAAGAGGTTTATTTCTCCTTTGTTAGGTTGGCATTTTAGAATGGAATTGGCTGAGGCAAAATATCCTGATCCCCATCTGTTAGCAGCTTATTGTTAAACTTTGTGCTAGGCTTTGTGTCACCTGCATCCCCTCTGTAATCAGTTGCAAAAAGTAGGTGAAAAAAATCTGAAAGTTGATTCGTCTCAAGACAAAAATATTAGGTTGCATGATTACATGGGTTGAGTTGCTTTTTGAAAGTTTCTCTTTCTCCTTTTTAATGAGGGGGATCCTAAGTGCTTAATTTTCAAACAAAGGAAGCTAGAAAGATGGATCCTGACTGTTAAGATCTGCGTAATATCAGTACACCAATGCCATTACTTAAATACTTGAACCATTCAGTGATGAACCCAGACCTGTACTGACATGGAGAAGGAAATTGTCATAAAGATACATCCATCCAGTGACACCAGAGATCTTTACAGTTAGCAGTGGGAAAAGGCACTCCTAGGGTATGATTATTTCCCTGGAGAATATATTTAAGTCTGGTGAGTTATATTCCAGAAGTGCCTCTTTTTAATTTTTTACAGATAATCAAGAAAGCCCAGAGTGACTGAGCCACCTTTACCCAGGGATAGACTTCTGCTTTTTCAGAGTGAGATGAATTTTGCCCAGAAAGCCTATCCTGTCCCAAGAAGCTGACAATAGTATCCCAACTTTTTGTAACCAGGTAGTGTTTGAGTACAAACTGCATAAAATATGTACAAAATGAGAACAAAAAATACTTCCCCAAATCATTTGTTTGAAAAGATCAAACATTTACAAATATCTCACCCTTTCTTGAACTGCAAATCCTGGGGAATGGCTGAACTTTACAGAAGACCATGAATCAGTATGTGAATAAGTCTGTTATTCTCAATTTACCACTGGGATTGTGCCATTGCATGTCTAAATGAAAGATCATTTCTTTTGAGAGAAGTGTCAAGATTCACTGTGTTTTTTTGATACAGAAAAGTTCAAGGGAAAATCTTAAATAGGGGATAAACCCAGGTGGGCTTGTGTTTCCTTATGTCTCAAATACATACTGTATCTGAGAGAAAGAGAATGGAGACATGCAAAGTGTAGATGTTAGATAAATGGGGATCTGTTATGAAAAAAGTCCACACATGGAGCCTATCAGTCTCAGAAAGGCTGAAAGAGTTGTCAAAAGTGCAGATATATCTAAGTTACGATATGTGGCGTGACATTCTATAACTTGCTGAAAGAATTCAAGGAGGACATTCTTTTATTTCTCTGTTTATCCCCTTAATGAAGAGCTAAAAAGACACCTTATATATACTTTCTGTGCATATAATGAAGATTAAATATGTAGATTAATTGTCAGACATTTATCACTAAAACACATCTACTTCTAGAAACCACTCATTTTCATAGGTACAGTTCATCTTCTTTTTGATGGAAGGGAAACAAATGTCTTTTGATGAGGCTTCCAGACCCAGCCAACATTTGTTGAGGTTCATGAAAGCATAGTGCCCTCACTGGTAGAGCATCTAGGTTATAAAGCTGCTGGGGCAGAAGGTGACTAATTTCAATGTATCATCAGTTTTATCTTGCTAGGAACATGGCTGCTTTTATTTATTTATTTATGTATTTTATTTATTTATTTATTTATTTATTTATTTATTTATTTATTTATTAGCTAGCATGTTCAAAACCTACCAAAGACAGGGGACTAAACTCCCATGCCATTACACTGGGATAGTCACTACTGTGGGTAAAAATGGTAAATGTCTTGGAACCTGGGAGAAGCTTGCCCTAACTTTCATGCCACATAAGAGGACCACGGTAAAGTTATTGACACAGGTATCATGCCTATTTACGTCACATGTGGTGAGAGACAAATTCCTTTAGGTATATGTGTTATAGAATCATAGAATATCCTGAGTTGGAAGGGACCCATAAGCATCATCAAGTCCAACTCCTGGCACCGCACAGGTCTACCCAGATGTTTAGACCATGTGACTAAGTGCACAGTCCAATCTCTTCTTAAATTCTGACAGGCTTGGTGCAGTGACTACTTAACTGGGGAGCCTGTTCCAGTGTGCGACCACCCTCTTGGTGAAGACCCTCCTCCTGATGTCTAGTCTAAACTTTTCCTGCCTCAGCTTAACACTGTTCCTGCGGGTCCTATCACTGGTGTTTACAGAGAATAGGTCACCCGCCTCTCCACTCCCCCTCGCGAGGAAGTTGTAGACTGCGATGAGGTCCCCCCTCAGTCTCCTCTTCTCCAGGCTGAACAGCCGCTCCTCATATGTCTTCCCCTCTAGGCCCTTCACCATCTTCATCACCCTCCTCTGGACACTCTCCAACAGTTTTACATCCTTTTTGTACTGTGGTGCCCAGAACTGCACACAGAACTCAAGGTGAGGCTGCACCAGCGCAGAGTAGAGAGGGACAATCACTTCCCTCAACTGACTAGCAAGGACTAGCAATATTATGTAACATGCTGAATGATTGATTCATGTTTTAAATCCTGTCTTATACTTCTCCACCATTGTACTTCCATAGGTGTATCAAACACTTGCCCTATGGTGTCAGACTTTCTCCATGAGGCTGCTTCATGTTAAATACAAATGGATGGCAAATTCTAAAAGAGCCATCGTTTATTTTTTGATGATTCCTCCACAGTCTGGGCCAAATGATACCCTACTGAGGAATAGAATTAGAGGAGGAAAGTCAAGAGTAAGACCCCATTATCTAGGAGATATCCTCGATAAGGAGATAAAGGAGGTATCCTTTATGGTTTCACCTTACACCAAATATGTTTGAAAAGTTAGAAAAGTTTGCAGAAGAGGACAACAGTCATTAGGGAGGTGAGTCTCCAGAGGATGGCTGACAGACCATGCAGCTCCTTTTTAAGAGCACAGTGATGCTTTACTCTAGATCATTGTGGAGATATTTGTTCTTGTTTTCATTTGGGAAAATAAAATAAAATAAAATAAAGAAGACATATGAACGTTTTTTAGTAGTGTCAGGAAAACTCAGGAAACACTACAGAGGTAGTCCAGTCCTTTGGAGAGGTAAACAACAAAGCTGTCTTTTTTGTTTTGGTCTATTCATATAAATGCAGCATTTTATATTCTTTTCTTTATTCTGTGTGGTTGATTGATTTTTATTTCTTATGTTGCAAGAGAACAATTAACCACTGGTTTTTTTTGTTTGTTGTTTTGGTTGGTTGGTTGGTTGTTTTTTTATGATTTATACTTTTAAAATGTATGAGAGACATCAGAATGTTTTGGCAGAATCATCTTAGTCTTCTGTGTTAAATCAAAAGAGATCAATAAAAATACTAAGGGAAATGGGTAGGTTTTGAAAAGCCCAGGAGGGACTTAGTTTTCTTACTTCTACAGATTTAATGGGAACTGGAAACCTAATTACTATTTGTGCCATAAAATTCTTTCCCAATTATAGCAAAAAAAGATGAGTACGAAAATTAAGATTGAGAGCTGGTGTACACCTATATTCCTTCTTCATATGCTACATCCATTTCTGTTATGGGTTTCAAGTGACACGACTACTGTCCTTTGACAAAACTGTTATTTATGTGTTTTTAATGGAAAATCTCTGCTTAGACCCCATGGAAAAAGTTTGATTTTAAACACAAAGTTACACATGTGTTAAGTCTGCTGTAGTTAAGCATTGACTGTATTACTCCCTTACCTGGGACCTCCGAGCACTAGTACATGCATTTAAGTGATTTTCTAGAGAAGAATGAGAGAGGGAGAGAGACAAAGAGAGAGAGATAAATGAATGAAGGAAGACCCATGCAGGATGAGGGGGAATGGGCTAAAGTTGCACCAGGGGAGGTTTAGGTTGGATATTAGGAAGAACTTCTTTACTGAAAGGGTTGTTAGGCATAGAAATAGGCTGCCTAAGGAAGTGGTTGAGACACCATCCCTGGAGGTCTTTAAAAGACATTTAGATGTACAGCTTAGTGATATGGTTTAGTGGAGGACTTGTTAATGTTAGGTCAGAGGTTGGACTCGGTGATCTTGGAGGACTCTTCCAACCTAGATGATTCTGTGTTTCTGTGATTCTGTGATATGATTTCTGTTTTTTATTCCAAGCCTAGCCAGATGATCAAATTATTTTTTTTTTTACTTAAAATTCTTGATTAAATGGATATAATGGTACAAATAAGTCCCCCCTGTGTTCCCATTATCCTTTTCTTTCATCAATGGTTGAGTTTTGTAAGGTGGGGATTGCAAGCCATTTATCTCCTAAAGGGAAAGATCAGAAAGGTTTTAAGTTGTTGGAGTTGGCAATGATTCCCTAGCAAAATAAGGGCTGAGGTTATGAAAATCTACAGATAGTCATGTTTCAGATTGCAAAGGTATTTCACTCTTCTTTCAGAGAAACAGCTGGATACTGTATATTACACAAGTTCATGTACAAAGAAAAAGGTATGGAAATTAACATTCTCTCTGGCTATGATAAACTACCAAGGGAAATTCATAACAATTCTGTCTACTATAGTTAGTTCTGTGACAGAGCTATTACGGGGAAAAATAAAAAAAGAATTAAAAAGTGGCATTGGTCAAAAGAATGTCAAGAATCTTTCAGGCTGGCTAAACAGACACTTATGTCCTCCAGGGTTTTACTGCACTTTGTCCCATCCCTGCCAATCTGTTAAACTACTGATGCTTCACTGTATGAGGTGAGGAGTGGTGATTTCTCACATAATGCCAAATAACCCAGAAAAGCCTGTAGCATTTTTGCATTGCAAACGCTTCCTAAAGAGGAAAAAGATTATGAACAGAGTAGGGGAAAGAAGAAGGGAAAGAAATCATAGAGATCACATGCAGAGACATTGAACTTTGCAGCCTTTCCACTCTAGCAAAACTCAGCAAAAAACATGGCCCACTTAACAGAAATGTTTTGAAGGTTTGGTAAATAGATTCTATCAGAATTGACTTTTAATCATCAGTATTTCTGTTTTTCTTTCTTTCTTTTTTTTTTTTTTTTTTTTTTTTTTGCCGGGGTGGGGGAGGGAATATATTAAACAGAGAGTATTGTATAATCACCAGGTGTTATGGTCTATAATGTCCCTGTGTACTACCACACCATCACCCCTAGATTTTACATACACATGAATTTGCCACACTAGACTGCCAACAGTGGCTTCAACAATCCAAAATTAAAGACAGGTCCTTAAAATGTGAAAGAAATAACAAAGCCCACAGCCAGCAGTCAAGGCTTCAGTGAAGAACTGTAATGAATGATCACAAAAGCTGTGTTAGTGCTAGCAAACTGAAATTTGACCATAATGTTGTACTGCCAGCATGGTTGCTGACACAAGTTTTGCCTGGTATACCTAGCACATCCTGAAAAAGTTCTTAGGCCCTGTGTAGGACTTAGAATATACCAAAATGCATTCCCAAAATGTAGCTTAGAATCATAGAATCATAGAATGGTTTTGGTTGGAAGGGACCTTAGTGGTCATCTTGTTCCAAGCCCTCTGCCATGAGTAAAATAGATTTATAAGTCTGCATTCAAATAGCAGGGGCTTTTTTTTTTTTTTTTTTTTTTTTTTTTTTTGAGGGTAAGTGGATTTGATATCATGACAACAGCCAGGACATGCCAGTTAGCTTATCAGAGAGATTTGTCCTTGACGACAGAGATGTGGTCTAGTAGTGATGCTTTCGCAGACTTACAGTTGAGTTCCTAATCAAGGCAGAGGCAACCAAGAAGCATGTAATGAATGATAGATTCAGAAAGTCTCAGATATGAAGAAATAAGAAAAGGTTGACCTATGTAATCAACATTACAATTGAATTATTAAAGCAAACAAACAAACCAAAAAGATAATATTAAGCTAAGATATTGCTATGCTGAGAACAATATACAGGCCCTAAATTATTATACTTCTGTGCTAAATGTAGCTTGCGTTGGCATTACGAGTGTCAACACTCTAAAGAATAACTAGGAATTGTAGGTCTGTCTGGAACATACAGTAATGAGATACAAACTTTTTGTTTTGGGTAATTATTTCTCTGATATTAGCAACCAGGTTGTTTGATACAAAATTACTTAGCCAATTTGATTAAGGTACATAGATGAAGATAAAATATTCAATCAAAGTCATGAGACTGTTCAGGAAAGAAAAAAATAATTTTTGTAATTCCTTCCTTAAACTCAGCAGTTTGATAGTGAGACAAGCAAAGAAAGACAAGACTATAAGTTACCCACTATCTCGGTGAATATTGTATCTTCTGAGATACCAGATAATATATGTCTGTGTCTAAGTTTAGGGGTCTATCTATAAAATAGAAAGCAAATCTCTGTCTATATAATTAGAGAGAAAAACCTTAAATAATTTTAATCTGATTTTTGATGGGGATAAATTTATTTTGATATGTATTCGCTGACAAACACCTTCCAGAAACAAAGGCAGTGATAATATTTAAAGTAGATTCTTAGGATAACTATTAATACAGCAATGTTTGTCTTTTCAGAGACAACATCTTTTAATCTTATCATCTGTATGATATTGCATCCTCTCAGTGAACAGAGACTCCTTTCATCTGAAGTCTGCTGGAGTTCAAGAAGTGTCTGAGCAATGCTCTCACACCTAGGGTTTGCAATGGACCTTAGGATGTCTCTAGTCCAACCAGCTGCTCAAAGTAGGGTCAGCTGTGGAGTTAGACCAGGTTACCGTATACATCTGTATTTTGAAAAACCTACAGGGATGGAGATTGCAGGACCTCTTGGGGGCATAATCCCTTTGTTTAGTCTTCTGGATCTGCTCCCATTTATACAGCCCAGGCTGCTGTTGGCCCTTGTGGCTGCCATGGCTCATTCCTGGCTTGGCCACAGGCCTTGGCCACAGAGCTGATCTCTAAGCAGTCAGTCCCCAGACTGTATTGCTGCAAAGGGCTCTTCTTTCTGACGTGCTGGACTGGACAGTTGTACTTGTTGAATTTCATTGGGTTCCTGCTGGTCCACTCCTCCAGACTCTCTGAATCCCTCTTGAAAGGTGGCTCAGTCCTGGTGTGTATCAAAATATTCCCATCAGTTTGGTGACATCTTGCAGCTTGCTGAGAGTATGTTCCATCTTCTCCTTCAGGTCCCTGGTCCATTAAACAGGATGGACCCTAAATTACCCACTTGTCACTGGCCTCCAGGTAGAGTATAACCCATTAACTACTACTTTCTGAGCCCAGTCATTCAAACATTTTTGCCCATCTAGTTGTCTATATTAAACCTCTATTTAATCTCAATCTTTTTCAGCCTTCTTTTCTGGATTTTGGTAGCACTCAGATAAGAAATTCTTGAACCTTATTTAGATCTCAAGTTCTTCTCACAACTAAGTATAGCAATAAATGCCAGAAATTACTATCTTGACTATCCAAAGGATTTCTTTTGGAATATTGATAAGGTCTATATTGAGCCAAAACATTTAGAATAAGAAATATACCTGGGGCATTTGATTTCTTAAGTCCCCAGTATAACATAAACATCATATAACACAAACACTATGTGGGCTCTAAGCACTTTGACTCAAGATAATATCAAGTTCATGTGTAAGAAGTGGTTCTGGCTGCCCAGGTTTGATGATAGACAGTTCAGCACATTGCTTAAATAGCTAGGAGCAACGGCAATTAAAGTGAAATTCTCCTGCTCTAGCACTGTATTACTAAGATTGTAAACAGACTGGCAATTCAAGAAACAGACTTCACTGAAATCTTGTGGTGTACGGGCTTCAGAGGAACTTAAGAGGAAATTTTTTAAACCTTTATTAAAAATATGTCTGGTGTCACAAAGCATGAAAAATACTTTTTAGGCAGCTGGTTATAAAAGGAGGGCATCTAGGGGAAGTCTTAAATGTTCATATTAAAGTCCAGAGCAGAAGGTTCAGGTTTCTGGTTTTGTTACAAGAAATATCCCCAGGTCTATCAAAAAAGAGGGTTTCTAAAGGGAGCTCTTTATTCACTGTGTTGAGATGGAAACACGAATTTGATATCTATGAAAGGCCAACAGGGTTAGCAAGAAAACAGAGAGAGAAAAGGACAGAAGTAACCTCTATAAAGTACTTCTCCACCTGATAGTGGGGAGTAGATTTAGCAGAATATTCCTCCTAAAATATTAATCGTCTGTGTGAATTCTGGCATTGTTCTCCCCCATTTCTGCCAAATAATGATTTGTAAGTAATTTTTATTTTGAGGTAATTTACCAATAATTTGCAAATGTTGGTCATGAACATTTAAGTGTTTACAAATTGATTCTAAATTGATATTTATCTATTTATTTATTTATTTTTATTCTCTCCACTCCTTGTTTCCTTCCAGATGCAATTATAAAACAAATTCAAAGGGATGGAGAAAAAATGATATTCAAGTGTGTATTTTCTTGGAAACACTGAGGAGAGGCTGTAGCTTATGCATTGAGAGTAAGTTCTCTGAGACTTAAGAAGCACATTAAATGACTAACAGAAGCAGAAGTGAAGGCTCTGGACATTACGTACACAGACTCTGATGTCTCCCAGGAAGGCTGGGATCATTAGTCCTGGTTCACTGACTTGGACTTGGAGGTTCCTGATGAAAAGGACATAACACCAGGCTCAAGCTGAGACTAATGGGGAACAATACGCATCTGCAGACTCTGATGTTACTAATCCAGCTCCTGCTGAGGATGAACAATTGGAGCAAGGGAATATTCCTGAAGCACTGACAAACTGCAATTGAGGATTAGAAAAGCCCCCTGAATGCCTGAATTTGTAATATGTCTCCAAGTTGGCATTATAAACAGTTGTAGAATAAAGCAAAGAACCTTTTTTTCACACTGGAGCATTTTTCAAAAAATGATAGTGTTAGGCTTTTGTTAGTGGTGGTTTCTTTCTTCCTTTACTTTTTTTTTCCTTCCAAGTTTGGTAGGAAATTTAACATGGCTGTTTGTGTCAGATGTATATAAATTCTGCAGGAAGAGCCCTGATATCTCAATACATTATTTCTTAACCTCAATCCCTATAACTTAATGACAATTTATCACCATACAATCCTATATGCTTTGTGTCTTCAAAGATTGCATGCAAAAAGTAAAGAGCAAAATGTGATCATTGAACAACTTCAGCATTCTAGAATTCTTCTTGTTTTGTGAGTAAATTAAGTAGTAGCAGCACTGAAATTTGATTGTCTGCACCCACCCTTACATTACTAGAAAATCTCTGGTGTGTTTTTGGCTCAAGTTAACTACCTCTCTTCCATATGCATTGTTCAGGAATTAACTTGAACACTGTTCAATTCCAAAAATCAATTAGAATGTACCCACATGTTTTGGAGAGTTTGGAGAGTTTGGATGGATCAGCCTTAGGGCTGATTACATGATTACTCATGAAACCACCCAACGTACTAGCACATTGTCTTAATTGTCCTAAATAAGATCTAGTGCAGTCCCAAACCATGTGTAGTCTTATTACAGTAGAGGAGTCATCTGGAAATGAATTAATCTTTATTTAACAATATTTTTGTTTGACTCATATAGAAGGTATAATCAGGAGCATCCCACTAAGTACGGCATTTGACTTCCCCAAAACCTTGCAGAGGATTTAGCCATAACTCACAGGACAGACCTAACTTTGTAATAACATTGGCATGGTGATCTATCTTTCTATTTGCTTGCACATACAGTTTTTAAGCTGAAGTATGAACTTTGAAACAGTGAAGTTATGCCTATTGGTTAAAGGCCAGCTGTTTTAGTTACTCTTCACAATTTATATGAGTATTCTTTGAGGTCTATGAAGTACCTAAAAGCACAGGTTGAATTATTAGTATCCAAGGATATGACAGATATTTTGTTTTTCTGTTTATTTTCAGAATATGTTGTATTTTTAAGAAGATAAATTTGGAGAAAAATAATCTGTTATTGTCTTGTCATTTAATCTCAAGTTGTGCCAGCTTTCAGTGAGCTCTGATGAAAATACTTCATCAAAGACTCCTTACCAGCCAAAGCATCTCCTCTATGAGAGGCAATAAACAGATCTGATTTTTGACTCAACTGGGCTGAGTTACAAGTTTATAACAGAATATGTAATCCAGGTTTTCGGGTGTTTTTTTTTTTTTTTTTTTTTTTTTCCCTTCTTTCTCAGTATCAGAAATGACACTTCATGTTGTTCTATAAAACACTTTTTTTGTCCACTTTTTTTTATTATTATTATTTTTTATTTTCTTTTTTGGCTATTGGTGGAGGAATTATTCATTTTTATTTTTATTTTTGGAATGATGAATGCTGGATCACTGTGGTAGCAAATTCTCTCTTCTCATTTTGATGTACAAAGGTTGTTCTTTGGCTATTTTTACTGAAGTGGTATGAGCACTTTGAGATCAAGTGGGACCAGAAAGACTGAACAATTATTAGGTGCATATTTAATAAAGATTCAGAGTCATATATCTTACTTTATGTCCTCTTAAAGGGAATTCATTCTTCTAAATGTACATCAGAATTAGTTCCCTGAACAACTTCTTAAAATTAGGCTGATTGATCTCCTTATAAAGTAGACATTTAATAGAAATCTCTAATTGATTCAACTTATAACATTTGTTGAACACACCTAATTTCTCATAAAATGGTAAAATTAGGGGAATTGAATTCCACTCTTTCTAAGTCAGTTTCTGTGTGGTGACCTAGATTCTCAGCTGTACAAACCAATCTGTAATACCTTTTAGGAGATACGCCCATTTGTACATATTGAATATCTTGCCTTTTTTTTCTTACACTAGTGACATCAAAAAGTAAAAAGTGTAGATCAAAGCTCCTGCTGAAGATCAAAGGTAAGAACAAAAAGAAATTCAAGAACCACTGTCAGTTTTCTAAAATCATGGGTGGAAAAAGATCATCTTTTTTTTTTTTCTTTTTTCTTTTCTTTTTTTTTTTTCTTTAGTAACAGGGCAAGCTCAGCTCAGGGTAACTATCCATGAACAATCAAACTTCAAATCCCTGCTCTGGGTTAGTTAAATCAGCAAGGGGCTTTTTTGTCCTTAAGGACAAAAATACCTAAATATCTTTTACCTAATGTTTTTTGGGTTCAACCTGTGTAGTTGGTTGGGAACCCAGATACACTTTTAGATTCTGTGATATCACTTGGCAGAGTTGAATACCTAACTATCCAAGGCATGAGTAAATATCTTATTTCTCCATTTTGACCATACTACCAGACAATTATATTTGATGCCCCCTTGTGTTAGGAGAGACAAGAAACAACCGCTTCGTTTTCTTCTTTCCAGTCAAGATTTTTAGAACTGTCATGTCCTTCTTTAATGTCTTTTATAAATTCTTTACATGGGGTGAAATATAAAAGCAGCACAACGAAAAGAAGTGAAGAGTCAATAAAAATACTCTGTTCTGATAAAAATATAAGCCTTTTCAGATTGAGAAATATCAAAGCAGAAACTTTGGTGAAGTTATAAATTGAGTATTATTTTTAACTTTTCTTTGTCTGAAAGTGTGTTAGAATTTAAAAATGTATATTCTTTAATTCAGCTGTTTTGCTTTTCAGGCCGCCCCCCCCCCCCCCAAAAAAAAGAAAAAATAATAAATGACATGAGACAAACTGTGCTTAAAACATACTTACACTAGTTTTTGATATTTAAACATTTCAGGATGCAGGAACCTACCCACCCTCTATAATTTTAAATTCATTCAAAATAACTTTATCAAAGTAAGGTGAGGAGTTTCCAGACAGACTGCAGATACCAGAAAAGGTATTTTAGACTTGGTACAAAGTATAAGGTAATAGGGAAATGTAGTTTGTTTTTACTCTGGAAAATTTCTAACAATTGTCTTGATTTGGGGATACTTATTTGAAGCAAACATGCTTTTTTTTTTTTTTTCAAATGTGCAGTACCCCACATCAGTTCCCTCTTCTAAAACACCATCTGCAAATACAACTTCAATACCTCAAATGACACTTTTTAAAATGATAGCTAAACGTCATTCTTCAATTAATGAGGAATAAAACTGATAACAATATGATGTTTTGTGGTGAAATCCTGATTCATGAAAACAAGTATTAGTAAGGTAGGTAGATTTAAGAACATTTCCATTTTAATATTTTTTTAAAAAGAAGGCTTGAAATTGTAGAAACACTTTTATATCAAAGCCTTGCTCTGCTTCAGTGCTACTATAGCTGATCGTTTCTATGCAGGTCATGAAATACAGACACTTTTGTGTTTGTCTTATCCTTATATTCACATAATAAATAGAACAAATATTTGTAATAGGGTAAAGTCTGTAATAGATTTCCTTGGCTCATTATACTGTGCATTTTAATGGGTATTGTTTGTTTCATATAGTTTATGGGAGTTGCTTGGAGAGAGGGAATATAGGTTCAAGATTACTCATGGGCTAGATTCTGTTGTTGAATATATAAGTATAGAGTGTATATAATTAATGAGCTAATGCAAGCAGATCTTGGGATGTTCTTCTGCAAACCTTTGCAAACAATTGCACTCATAAAACAATATTTAAAAGGAAAAAAAAGAAAAAAATAAGAAAAAACCCACTGACTATAGTCTAGGGGATGGGATAAAAGGGCTAACCTTTCCCAATTATGAACCATGAACCTCAAAATTAAAAGGCATCAGGTTGTCCCAATTTGTTTGATTTATAGGTTGAAAAATAATATAATATGATATAAGCTTTAAAATAAAGTTATTTTTCATTCTTAACTCTTAAATTAATTACTTTTTGTATGCTGTCCTGTTTACAGATTGAACAAATACTTCATAAGGCACAATTCTCATGAATTTAGGAAAAAAAATTTGTCTTTTTCAAGAACTCTTCTTTGAACTCTTTAATGCTGAAGTTGTAAGACTGACCATATGAGTCAACAGGACAAGTTTGTTGTTGTTTTTTTTTAACAAATTTTCTTGCCCTGTCCCACCCTCCCCCCTTTTATTTTAACTTGCAGACTGAAATCATTAAATATGGATGGATAATGGATATCCATAGAAGATATCAAAAAGCCTCAAAAGTGTGCTTAGCAATTAGACATATCTAAAGGGTTTGTAAATTCTGAAATCTCACTGCAAATCTACTTAGCTGGTTAAGATACAATTTACTTTTTTTTTTTTCTGGATTTTTTAAATAAAGTTTCAATTTTTATTTTCTTTAAAAAGAAACTGAACAATGGATTTTGGTTAACATTTCATTTTCTAAAAGAAAGAAAGAAAGAAAGAAAGAAAGAAAGAAAGAAAGAAAGAAAGAAAGAAAGAAAGAAAGAAAGAAAGAAAGAAAGAAAGAAAGAAAGAAAGAAAGAAAGAAAGAATCCAATTTTTAGTTGCCAAGGCCCAATGATTTTCTGGTTTAGAATGTCTTTGTGGAAAATATGATCAAGTCAGACTCTTCAGTTATAGCTTTAGTTCTGTTAAAAATTATTTAACACTTAAGAGAGCAGGAGATAATCAAACCCCTTTATTTTAGCCCCAAGTATCACTTTCATGTATTCTTGGATCATCTCAAATTCAAAAATTTTCTGATGTTAGGAGCTTGAGGCAAATGACTCCTCTTGGAAACCAGGGTCACTCCCCACATCACATTTTGCTTCATCTGTGTCAGAATTTACACATTATTCAGAATTTGGCTACAGGCAGGTGAAGTAATACCAAAAGCCAACACTCTAAGAGTCATCCCAAACTTACCTGAAACTTTAGTTCAGTCACTCTGCCTTGCTACCACAGAATCTCCCATGTTGTGGTCGATAGCACATGTTCTCATAGTTTCTTAATCTGGAGACAAGACAATGTCTAAAAATCTCTGTTGATAAGTAAGACATATAAAAGCCCTTGGTACCAGTTAAAGCATTTACTCTCCTTGCTGCTTCCTTGAGGGAGGATGTTCCCTGTGGTTGTTGTACTCCTGGGTGCCTTAGGCTCAAGGCTGAGTAGACTGGGACACAAATCAGAAAATAAATCTCTCTCTTCATCCTGCCACATCCATTTGTGACTTTTGCCCTACCCCAACTTCTTGGATTTGTGGCTTTATCTTTTTAGTGCATGTATAAAACACCTGAAAAATCTTTTTTTTTGTTTGGGTTTTCCATTTTCATGCCAATCTGCTTTGCTTTTTGTTTACTTGTTTTTAGGTTTGTCAGATAGGCCCCTATCAAACAGCCTCTGAACACATTTACATAATTTAAATACAAAATGCAAACATGCTGACTAATGTCTGCCTTAAATAGACTCTCTTAGGATAAGCTAGACATGTTGCCTATCTCCAACCCCTCAGGCAAAAACTTGAGAACATAGATGAGCTTCATATTGTGCCCTGCAAGGAGATAGATTGAAAGTTGGTTTGGGCCAAGTGGGGGAGGCAGGCTCAAAAGTTTAGAGCCTTCCACTAATGATGTCTAGGCTGAAACACTAGTCTGAGAAAAATAGGGAATTCTGGGAAAAGTTCTAGAATTGTTAAAATTGTTCACAGTATTAGAAGCGCATTCTTGGGCTTGTCAGGACCCCATATCCTGAAGGATTATTATGCAATATGTGAATCATGCCTCATGGCTAAAACTGTTTCTGTGACATTCCCAGGAAAATTTTGGTCTACTCAGGAAGCTCCAAATTCAACCCCTGTGACTGAGAAGGTAGAAAAATGTGCAACTTTTAATCAGAACAAATGCCCTACCCCATGGTTACTCATTTCTAGAAAGGCAAACTAAGGTTTATCATCTCTCTCTTACTTCAGTTCTCAGTGGTGGGGTTTTTAGACAATTTTGCTTCAGCCCTATTCATCAAGGGCTTCACTTAATTTAACTTCTGTCTTTTAGGTAGCTAAAGTTTACTCTGAAAGAGTTGTCAGTTTCCCTTGGTTGTCCATGAAGCCAAATGTCTCCAAGGAGGGTGTTCAAGGCACTTCCCCGAAACAGCTTTTCATGGTGAGATGAGTTGAACCTTTCTCCACTGACCAGAGGAAAAGACTTGATGGCAGGTTTAGATCAGAGATGAACTCTTTGTTGGTTACAATTAGTTAGGATGAATACTATAGCCTTTATGAGTAAATGAGAGGCTTATTCTGGAACATCTTGAAGAGACCCTCAAAGTACTGACCAGTAAGTATCTGATAATTTTGAAGACAGGGCTACATGGTGTTAGGAATTTGGCAATTGTCTTTTAGGGCAGCTTTTTTCTAATGTAAGAGGCTTAGAAAAAAGAGGGAGAAATAGAACATTATTTACACTTGAGAAATTATGATACAGATGTTAAAAACTAGGCAGTCATTAAAAACTACACAGTCTAAATCTTGGCAGAAATGGTAGATAAACTTCCATGTCAAAGAGAACATACAAAAAGCATTCTTTTCAGCATGGTTTAATTCTCGATATATATAAAAAATCTGGCACCTCCTTTGGAGAGCATTAACCCTGAATTAGATGTCATTTAGACTGATACTATCTTGTGAAGAAAATCACTTCTTAAATGGCCTATCTACTACTCTTCTTTTTCAATGAACCTTTCAGAAAGTTAATAGATGAATAAGTGAATAAGCAAAACCATACGATTTAGCCAATAGTGAGACTACTGGAATTCTAGTGGTCACTGACGACTGTAAAATGTCTGTTTTTGTGTTTTGCCTGTTTTCTCTTTCATTTCTTTTTCCATTAGATCCTGACTATTAATTATTACCTTGAAACTGCAGTGATACTATTTGTTTTATCTCCTTTATTTTTTGAACAATTCTTCATCTTTCAAATTTCTGTTGATGGTGAAAGTAAACAAAGTGATCAATTAATTACTTCTATGTTTATAGCCATAGTTTTCCTAATTTTCCTGTAGGTAAAAGTGTTCTTGTTAGATTATTGAGATCTCATCAGTGTTGTGTGAAATATTATAGGAATATTTATTCCAACTTTGATTTCCTCTGAAAGCTATATTTGGAAAATAACATTACCATAATAGCAGTGAAAAAAAAAAAATAAATAAAGACACCCAAGCATCCTCATTGTTTGGTCTTTGACAAGTCTGTGCCAAATTCCCCTGGAGTTAGCCTGCAGGGTTCCACACAAACAGTCTCACACAGACTCTTAAAACAAGGGAACAACTTTATGGAGGCTGGCAACTTTCAACCTGTCTCGTTAAAAAAAAAAAAAAAAAAAAAAAAAAAATCACAATAGCTTCCTTCTTGTTGAATTTATAATTCCAAATGAAGGATTTTTTATTTTTTATTTTTTGTACTAATAAGAATGAGCAGTTCTTCACTGTTGTACCTTTGACTAAAGATTACACTCCGTCATGTGGCAAATTAGCCAAAGCATACAAGTTCTGTTTCTGTTCATGGCTCTGACACTTCTGAGATATAACTGCGAACATTTCATATGCCTCTATACACCTCAATTTATCTACTGCAGTAAAATATTTCTCTGCCTCCTTAAAGTCTGAATTCCTTCATCCTTTTGAATAATTTGAAAAATTTGGACAAAATTATTTCTTGCTGCAGGAGAGATGAATTACAGAAGTATTGGTTGTAAGCAGTCTCTCTGGAGGTTTTCTAGCCCAGCCTCTCACCAGAAGTAAAATTGTTACCGATGCTATACCAGGTCAGCCATGGTTTAGTCTAGCTCAGCCTTGAAAATGTCCAAGAAGTAAGATTTCACAGCTCTGGGTACCTTTTCTGGTGCCACAGTGTCCTGATGAAAATATTGTCCAAAGGAATCTCCCAAGCTGTAATTTGAGGCTGTTGTCCCTTGTTACATTTTTTGCTGCTTCTGAGGTAGAATTTGGATATTGCAGATAAAAGTTTGGTCCCATTTCCCTCATACCAGTTCAGGTTTCTCCCTTCTCTTTTGGAACATAGGAATAGGACAAAGGCAATTGGTAGAACTCAGTGCTTTTTCCCTGGTAGCTTCCTCTTGGATTAAGCTTTGATGAACTACATAAACAATCTAAACCATTTAAAATTTCTGAAAACAGTTTAAATGACTCTCAGGGCATCAAAGGTAAAAAAAAATAAAAATAAAAATAAAAAATCTGGAAAAGTGGTATCCTGGGATCCTGTGTTGTCAATGACTTCAATTTCATGTAACCAATAGAGAAAAGCAAAACATAAAGCAGTGGCTGGAATTTAGTCAAGCAAATAAAGACATAGACCTAAAACAGTGTCACTGGCTCATCACTGGGACAAACTACCACAGGAAATAATGAATTCTTTATTTTCTTGGAGACCTCAGGTTAAAACCATCAACTTCTTCTGTGGAAAAATTCTTTGATCACAGAAAAAAGTTAGAAAGTCCCAGGTGGACATATCCTAAGGATAATTCATCCTGCCTACCATAACTCTCTTGAGAAGTGATTAATTATGTTTGGAAGTGACTACCTTTCTCCATTGACTGTAAATGGAAACAAGAAAAGTAGATTTGCTTGGATACTTCACATATAAATGACTAATTGCAATATAAACTCCACTAAGTTGATTTTATTTCATTTTTTTTTTCAGCTTTGTTTTGACTGGAATAATAGAAATGATAAAAAATCTGAGAAACAGGCATGAAATTATTTATCAGAAGTCACAGGAGAAGCAACTGGTAAAAACAGAACCCAGACCAACTTAATAAATTTTGAAATTAGCTAGAGATGCAGTTCAAATATACCTCCAGATGGAATGCACCATCTTATTAGGGAACTGGTACTACATTGCAACTCTATCTAATTGTCAGTGTTCCCATTAAGGAAAAAAGATCCTCCCCCCCCCAAACAAACAAACAAACAAACATACAAATGAAACAAAACAAAACAAGATAAAACAAAGAAATGAACCAGTAAACAATGTTACTTAATGTTCTGTTACATTAGGCATGTCTGTGAGTTCATCAGAGACTCAACTCAACCTGAAGATATAAATCTTTAGGATGCCATTCTTCATTAGTTCACTAATCGTGTAGCTACATGTATTTGCAGGACAAAGTAGAAGAGTATCCTCAGGAATGGGCAGAAAGAAAGGCATTTATCCACCATGAAATGCAGGGAGTTTTTGCATTCTGCAACTGGCTTTTACACTTGACATTACTAAAAGTTGTATTAATAGAGTGAATTGGATTGTAGGAAGACAAAATAACCTATGTTTACATATATAATTAATTTACCAGGGGGGTTGTTTACTTACTTTAATCAGAAGGACTTCAGTTTAAGTTCAAGAGTGGATGCAGATGCACTAGCATAGAGATGCTGCATAGGAGCATTCCCCTTTTGGGAGTAAACTATATTGGATAAATAGTTCTATTACTGTTCTCTGGCTGGGGAGGTTGCCCTGATGCAATTACACTGGTATAATTGGCACTGCTTTGGTGTAAAGGCTAGGCTTCATTGTGGATAATTTGTTGACAAAATGATTAATCATTTATCATTTGACGGTTAATGTGGAAGTCTATTAATTCACTTCATACTCCTCCCCGGTCTCTATCCCTAGCAATCACATATACATATCCCACTCAGTACCAATAACCCAGACTGGTGGGACACTTTCAGAGTCACCATGGGGAATTGAAATCTGTGTCATTCTCTAACCTCTTGCCTATTACTAAAGAGACCAAATCTGCTTTCTTTCTCTCTATCTCTTTCTTTGTTGGTTTTTTTTTTTTTTTTTTTTTCCCCTTTTTTGGCCTGATATCCCATTTTAATATACAGCTTTCAAGTCTGATATATTCATCACAAAAACTGGCCTCCTGACCTCATCTTTCAAGTTGATGTATGAGGCGATATGTGACCAATTAGGTTTAAGATGCAAGCCTTATGTAAATGCAGTATTTCTCAGTATGTGGATAGAAGTTAGAACTATTTCCTTTATGTTTAAATGGCTCTTTAACTACTTAGAGATTAAGTGCTGAATATAAAGGAGGAGACCAAAAACAAAACAAAACAAAACAAAAAAAATTTAAAAGGTGTTAACTTTATCATATGCCATAAAAGATATTTAATAAGCCACTAGTACTTCTTGGACAGTTTTTAGTTTCATTCTACACTTTTGAGATTAAAAGATACATGCAAAAATATGTACAAAGTACCTTTTAGAAACTTTGGAAGAGGTCAAGGAGAAAATAGCTGGATTTCAAAGGCTGAACTTTTCAAGGATTTTCTCTGATTTCTCTAAAACAAGATAGCCTCCTCCTTCTCTTAATAGTTCTTCAATGCCTTTTTGGTAGCCAAAATCTTTGTTCTTTTTTTTTTTTTTTTTTTTTTTTTTTAAGCAGCTTTGTAAAAGAAGAACTAAAAATTAATTATGGCTATGGAACTTTTGCACAGAAGAGTTTAAAAAGCACAGACGTAAAGAAGGGAAAAAGATGAGGGCCCATTTATCTTATATTGACAGGACTAGCTTCAAAAGATGACCTTGAATCGTAATCATCCTAATGAGCTGAAAATATTTCACTTTAACAAGTGAAACTATAATCAAATCAGTTTCTGAAAGCTCTACTAATGAGCATTTCCTTTGATGAAAACATGGTTCACTGTCTTAGTCTGCAGGAGGTGCACTACAGTAAGAGGCCATCTCATGACAACTCATTAGCTGACCTGGGGAGAGACTAATTTGAATGCTTTTGATAAAAATTTCAAGGCTTTTTACTTAAATTACAATTTATGCACTTTTATAAATAGTCTAATTTTTGTAAGTTGGGGGAAACTGGTTAGGAAGACTTCAAAGTCATGGAACAAAGTTTGTTTACAACATTTATTCTGTAGGATATACAGAACTTCCAGGGGAGAATATTTTTAGCTAGTACTTCTTTTATTTTTTTCTTGATAAAAAACAAATGTTCTGAATTCAATCAATTCTTATGTTTGTTTATGCATAGAAAAAGAGGTCTCCCCTCCCCTACTCCCTTTTTTTCCTGACTGATGAAAACACTTTAAACTTTATAGCATTTAGCACTGGCAATATTTAAAGTCACTATTATTTACTGTGAGCTACTATATCAATTATCTCAAGAAAAACAGGCTTGTCTCATTAGGAATCACAGTAATTCATTCAATATCTTTAAACTAGCAGCAGAACTTAAATGAGAACCGATTACACAAATCTGGTTTACTACCGCACAGCCCCCCTCCAGGGGTTATTCATTAGGATTATTCATCATTTTAACTCCTGCTCTGCTCAACACAGAGAATCAGTTTTCTTCTTTTCCTCCCCTCACAGCAGACTAGCTGTCAAAGCTGCACTTTATGCTGAAGTGTTCTTTATCTGTTTTAAGTTTCAGTCCTGGTCTGATCTTGATTTTCAGAGTTTTCCCTTTCTTCGCTCTAGACTTTTAAGGGTGTTCTACTTTTGTGTGTGTGTTGTGTCACTGTGCTCACCTTTGCTTGCATGCTGCAGAGTACACTGAAATGTACTGCGTGTACAACTTGTCACTGTTAAACCTATTTTATTTTCTCTAAGTGAAGAAGAGATGATGATATTTCCAGTTTATGTTCTACTCAGTAGGTGACTCTTCTGCAGTATGTGGCAGAGATTTACATTGTCTGGCTGTCTGGGATAGACTTTGCAGAGCAAAAAGTAAGAAGGGGTCACTGGATGTGTAGAACCAGCTACAAAGAGCAATGAAAATATATTTATTGGTGTGTTGCAATGGGAATATATGGTCTGGGGAGCTCTCTGATGTCTCCCAAATCACAAAGCTATTAAAATATTAAAATGGTGGTAGCAATTTAATGGCTCACAATTTCAAGTTCCAATTTCTTCTGTCACAAATCAAGGGTGGGAGTGAAGTTTTAGCTGGGTTTCATTTATTTTTCTTTTTGTGTAAAACTGTAGGGTTGAATTAATGAATGCAAGGAGAGCTTATCACTCAAAAATTAAGCTATCAAATTGATTTTTTTTATTTTTTTTATTATTATTATTTTTTATCTTGAGCTCTTCTGGTCTTTGTGATTATGTTTCCAACAAGGAGAGATGAAAAATATAAGAACTAAGAACTTTTCTTTCTTTCTTGTAGGAATGTTCACAGCAAGAAAAGGAAAAAAAATGCCTAGAAGTCACCTGTACTTCAGGGGGTGATGGTGATCTGATAGGGGTTCAAACTGCAGCAAGTAAGAGAATAGCATGAGCTTCTCTCTGGAGAAAAGGGAAAGCGGACTTGCTAAAGACTCCGACTTATGATCCCTGTCAAATTTAGTTATTGTGACTGAGGAATTTGCCAACTTAGCTGTCAGCTGTAGTCCTGGGCTGCAGCTTGCTGTTCTTTTACCAGAGGCAGTAGAATGGGGATATGTTCCTGGAACAGCAACTTTAAATCCTTTGGTTTCAGTTTAGGCCTTGCTAAATCTGCTGGGGATTGTTAAATTGATTCTCAGATTTGGAGAAGCCTTCCCCCACCCACCCCCCCCCCCCTCGGAAAACCCCCCCCCCCCCCCAGCTCCTCCATCTTTTTTCTGTCATCTTGGAGCTTCTGTGCCTGCACAATCATTGTCTCAGAAAATAATAATTTTATACTAATTCCTAATCCTAAACAGGCATCACACCCCTCACTGACTGACAAGATTTCCTTTTACCTTCCTTTTTCCCTTTCATGAATCAGTAATAGCAGTATGCATCCTTGTCTCCTGGGGATCACACACTTAACTTCGTCAAAGTTCTTGTAAGTGTCCATTGAATATGCTACCAAAGTAACACTGATGTATCAGTGGGGAGAATTCATGGGCTTGAAGCGAGACCTGAAATATTTGCTCCTTCCTATAGTTTCTCATTTCAAGGGTTAATTCGGGTAGTATCAAGAAGTGCTTTTCCCTTTGAGAGTTCATGAAAAACATGAAATAAATAAAGAAAGAAAGAAAGAAAGAAAGAATAAAAAGAAACTCAGCCAAAACATATTTATATATTTTTGTCGTTGTTTTGTTTTTTACAGAGGTCTTAGTGGGAGAAAAATCAAAGGATAGTAAATAGTGCAGGAAAATACAATTAATTAAGAAAGCTTTGTGACTAGCGCAGCATTCAGCTGTTCCAATTAATAGAAGAAGCAAGCAAATTTTGCCCTAAAAAAATAGTGGTAGAACTACTAAAAACTCTAATTTGCAGATATTTTCATAAGGAGAAAAGTTTTATGGTTAATTTAAAAATGTGATCATTGCGCCCTTTTTCTTTTGACTGTAGTAGAGAATAGAATACACCATCATAGGTTATCAAGAAAGAAACTCTAAATGTACCAGAAGATCCAGAAATAATGAACAAGAAATCATGGTTAGTGAATGCTCATATGGACATAGAGAATTTGTGTAATCACTCATGAATTCTGATGTTCTCACAAATGTTTGTACAACAGGATATTCTTCCAAACATTTGTAAGAGACAACATTATTCATGGTCTGCTTTAAAAAAAAAATCTTCGAAGGAAGAATCAAAAAGAATTATGCATGAATTGCACAGCTAATCATACAACGTGAATAACAAACATCAAATAGTTGCAGCAAACAGCTCATGAGCAACCAAATGTCTGAAAATTATTCATCAAAATAATTCCACTAACACTTAATAACCATGCGGAAAAAAAATCACAAACAGCCAACAAAAATGGAATGGGTCCTTAAGCATGCAAAAGTATAAATATGTGGACCTACTAGATATGTAGTCTACTGGAATATAGCAAGACTTGGACATTTAAGCTCAGGAATGAAGGGTATGTTCTGGTGCTATTTTATTCCTAGGACTAACATAGCCCTACTGAAGCCAAGGGACTGTTTTGAAAATAAAGTTCAGTCCAACGTTTTGATTTTGCGATAGTTAGACATCCCTATTTAAAGACCTACCTAGCCAAGAATTTTCCACTACCCTTCACCTGCTGCATTTTCATGGGTATGCTTAGATAAAAAAGTAAAGAGGATATCATAGTTTGTTGCTTTCTGACAGAGATGGTCCCCATCCTGCCACTTTCACCTCACCCTTTCTCCTGCCTTCATGGTTCCATGTCCTTTTACTCTCTCAATTTTTACTGGAAGAATTTAGTTCCGTAAGCCCAAATAAATATAGCCCAAGGAGAAACACAGTTTGCTCTTTCTTTTTTAAGACCATGAACATTAGTGCCAATGCACATGTAGAAAAAGCAGTCTGTAGTAGAGTGATGGGAACAAAAGGCAACTGAGAGGAGGAAATGAGAAATCATTACAGCTTTATGGCTGAAGTGATTTTCTATCCAGAAGCTATGGTATAACTTGGGCATAGATGCGTATAGAATCACTGAATCATAGAGTGGCTTGGATTGGAAGGGACCTTAAAGATCATCTAACTCCAACCCCTCTCCCATGGGCAGGGATGCTACCTGCTAGATCAGGTTGCTCAGGGCCTCATCCAACCTGGCCTTGAACACCTCCAGGGATGGGGCATCCACAGCCTCTTTGGGCAACCTGTTCCTGTGCTTCACCACCCTCTGAGTGAAGAATTTCCTCCTAACCTCTGATCTAAATCTCCCCTCTTTTAGTTTAAAACCATTCCCTTTTGTCCTCTCATTGTCTGCCTGTGCAAAAAGTTGCTCTCTCTCATAAAAATAGTGCATAAAATGTGATTGATACAGACCATTTTCTAAGTCATTGAAAATTTCCATTTGAAAATTTTCCATTTTCCAGTGTTAAAAAATATATACATGTATGTAAGTATATACAACACTATACAACAGTGTATATACAACACTAAAATGGAAACATCAGAATGTATCCCTTTATTGTTTAGAATGCAAAAGGACACAATATTAGAAAGTGTGTTTGTGTGTGTGTGTGCAGAATTAACTAATCTGAAGAGATAATTTTATCTGACATTTTTAATTCTCTCTTTTTCAATAGAAAACAATCTTTAAAAACAATTTCTTCTTATTTTAATTTTATGGGAAGTATACACTAAAATTATCTCTTTATAAAGCTGAAAAATGAATTTGATATAGACTCTTATCATTTTATTTGACGAGATTGTTTGTTAAAGAGGGAAAAGTGATTCAGCTGAAAGTGTTACGTTTCTGATATTTATTCTGGCTTTAGTCCAACTACCAATGTCTCATTCAAAGATTGTTTCCTGATGCATATTTTCTTTGCTGGTAATTTACATCACAGTACTAACACATCTCATCTGGTGTGTTAAATAGCAGCTAGTTAGCTTGACTGGTGATCTGAGAAGCAGTATCTGAATTATAGTGTCATGAACTGAAGGCAGAGGACACCACCTGAGAGGACACAAGCTGAGAGGAGTTAGAAGCTGATGGGACCTTCTCCTTTAATGCACACCTCCCTGTTTGCAACATAGCTCTGTAGCTTCTCCCCCCATCAGATGATCTTCAGCTTTCCTCTCACCGCACTATACCTGGTTCAGGTGCCTGAAGCCCTTGGAGAGAAGAATTTTCAGAGGTTTGCCTGGGGGTGTAAGGCAGGAAGCCACGTCAGGCAGAGCATGCTGTCTGACCCAGCTCTAATGTTGTGGATTGCTGCCTGCAGGATGCCTGTAGCGTGTCTACAGGTGTCCACATGGTTCTGTTAGCTATCTGAGCCTGAAATGCAGTTTAGACCTAGTTACTGGGAGCAGAACAAGAAGAGGACTCTGATTCAAAGAACCACTCAAGGGAGGGAACACATTACTTTGAAACTCTCTTTGAAGAGGTTTCACTTGGCTCTCTAATTGTCCATCTGTCTTGATGACATGGATAGGTAACAGAGCTGTTTCCCAAGACAAAAGTCAAGTTTAGGGAGAAGAAAAATAGAAATTGTTTCATTTCAAACAATTATTCCTGACTATACTGTTCTTGAAGAAAGACCTTGTTTGCTAAGCTAAAATTCAATGTAAGTTTTGAAATTGTCATTTAAACTTTTTTTTTTTTTTTTTTTTTTTTTTTCCCAGCAGCTATAGATTGCTGGGAAAGGCTAGGTGGGATGGAGCTTTGAGCTTTGAGCAACCTGGCCTAGTGGGAGTTGTCCCAGAGGGTTTGGAAGTAGATGATCTTTAAAGTCCTTTTCAACCTAAACAATTTATGATTCTGATTCCTATTCTTTTTAAGACGCCATATTATAGCTAAATTGCAGGTGGACCAGTCCCAACCTATTGTATGGCGGTACACCAGCTATGCCCACTTAACATCATCTAGAATATGATGATATACCTACTTGACATCATCTAGAAGCTGAAGGAACTGAGAAAATTGATGTTATATTATGCTTATATGTGGCTTAAAATCCATTTTAACTTGTGTACTTACTTATTGCTAGTATTTAAGGACTTCTTGGTGGCCCATAGCCAACCAGCACTAACAGTAACAGAAGAGGCTAAAATTTAAACCAATGAAACAAATACTCAAGGCCTTGTTGGTAGCTGCCAGAAAATCAACACAAAGTACAATGTATTTTTCCTCTGTCGAAAAAATAGACCATGGATGCCTGTCCTTATTTCTCTCTTCTTCTTACGGGAAGAAGTTAGTCCATGACAGCTAGGTACATCAGTCACATCCCCTTCAGCACAGATGACTGACAGCTTGTCACTGAAAGATATTTTCAGTATTCTTCTTATCAAGTAATCTAAATGCATTCCCACTGAATGACTTGAGTAAAACACATTGTTTTCATGAATCTTTCTATTGCAACACCTGTTATGCTTGAGATGTTTTACTGTTTTGTTTTCATTTATTAATATTATTATTTTTTTAATTATATTCTGTTGATTTCTATAATACTTTGTGTGTCATTCACTGTAGTGGAACTGTTGAAAACGTTAGGTCATAAAAAGTTGTGATTATTTTTTCTTCAAAGTGGTGATTAAATATCCATGCACTCCTGTGATCCACTTCTGCATTTTGAATATTTTTTTTCCTGGCACCAAGTTATTCATGTTTTCAAAATTTCTTTCTTCCTACTTTTCTATGGAAATGGCTATGACCTTTGAGAATGAAAACTTAAACCTTAATAAGTGACACAGGATCTCACATTCAGATCCCAGTCTTGTGCTCATTTTATGGATAATAAGTGCAATTTTAAGCCTTGTCACATATAGGCTGCTGTGTCAATGATCCTAACTGGAGGTTACTTCTTTACAGGAAAGGAACTTGTGAATATTTCTCATCTACTTCTGCGTAATGTAGACTGTCCTCCAGTTAAATCATGACAAATATGCTTTTTAGCTCATTTGACCGGCTTTGCTGTGACACAGATTAGGACATATTCATACACTGCCTTCTGGCAGCAGGACTGTGGGGGCAGTAATCTCCAGCTGATTGCAATTTACAAATAAAGACCCATCTGTCTTCAACAGATATAGGTTAGATTGCTATATCAGCAAGTTTAGTTCGTGAGACAGTAGAAGAGGTGGTTAGAAATCATTCCAGTCATCCAGACTGCTCTATTTTATTGCAGTATTAAATAGAATAAGAATGACAAAACAATGTCCAGTTTCTATGAGATAAATAACTTCATGCTGATGATTTTTCTGAGCAGGGTGCCAGCCAGAAGACAAATGGGATTCCCCTGTCTTCTTCAAAGGTTCTTCACTTTTCATTTCTGCTCCTTCTTTGCTGAGCTCCTCATCTCTTTTTAATGAAATTGTCCTTGTATATTACAAAATCATTATAACAAATTGACTACATTTAATTGTCCTTGTCATGGAAGAACACAAATAAAACTGGTTTCTGCCTACTGTTTAACTTCTTTCCTGTTACATTTTGTATCTGTGTTGCTTTGTCTCTCCCTTGTCACAATATCACCCTTCACTTTGGTTTAAATTTTTTTTCATACCTATTGCTGACCTTATTCCCCAAACAATAATCTATAGTCTGGATGCTTTTACAGCACTTTGTATTGACATGAGAAGGGTAAAAAAGAAATAAGGTAGGTTACCCGTTCAAGTCAAGTATGATCTAAATATATATGAAATAGCGTTTTCCTCCATCTAAATTTAAGCCCAAGTAAACATATATTCCCTTGCAAGAACTTCAAGAATTTTCACCTGTCTGTACCATTAGTCTGTAAATGACATTTTGGCTACAATGCATATAAAACACTGACCCTCCTTCCCACCCTGCCTGCCCCCTTCTCCCCTCCCCCCTGCCTCTTTCCCCTACAGGAGACCCTGGGTCCATACGGATCATAGAATCATTAAGGCTGGAAAAGACCTCCAAGGTCATCTGGCTCAACCATTCCCCTACCACAAATATTACTCCCTAAACTATGTCCCTAAGCACCACATCCAATCTTTACTTAAACAATCTCAGAGATGGTGACTCCAGCACCTCCCTGGGGAACCCATTGTAATACCTGACTGCTCTTTCTGAGAAATGTCTCCTAATTTCTAACCTGAACCTCCCTTGGTGCAACCTGAGGCCATTCCCTCTTGTCTTATCACTAGTTATCTGTGAGAAGAGGCTTACCCCCCAGCCCCTTACAGCTTCCTTTCAGGTAGTTTCAGGTAGTTTTTAGGTAGTTTCAGTAGAATGCACGTTTAAAACAAAAATATACATTTTGTTTAAGTCAAATTGTTTATGGTGTAAAACTATTATGTTCTAGTAGGACATTTAGCAATGGATATCATCTAACCAAGTCAACGGAATTTTCACTGATGCCCTAAGAAAAATCAGGTCAAATTCTAAGTTTACTATTATGCTGACATCAGACATGACAGTTATGACTTTGTAAGAAATTAAACACTGATAACACTTGTGAACCAGCACTGAAACTTGATCCATACAGGTCAATTGTTAGCAAAGACCCTTGAACACTTTTGGCTTAGGCTAAGTGGCACTAACCTAGAAAATTCCTAAGAGTTCTTGAGATTTTAATGGATGAAGAACTGTTCCCACTAAGCTGTTTGTTTTGTTTCAGTACTAAGGATATGGGCAGAATGTGTCGGCCAAATCCAGGGTAAGAGAATGTTAAACTTCATAGAATAGATACAAATTTATTAACATAGATGTAACTATGCAGATCAAAATTAACAGTGTCAGTTTTTGAGGGTACACTGAATGTCAAAACAAAGGACACAAACTTTTTAATGTACAAGTTAAGGTGCAAAATTGAGCTGGTTTTGGATATTAAACTTCTTTTTCTCTCTTTCTTTCTCTTTCTCCTTCTCTTTCTCTCTTACTCATTTCCCTATTTCATAAATAATTAGTTAACCTATGGCAAGGGGAATAACCTAAAGTTCATTTTCTAAGCTTAAATAAAACATTAGCTGGTTTGGCATTTTCAGATTTCAAAAGCTTCTTTCAAGAGGTAAAAGAGATTTCTTAGATATTAAAGACTAAAGCCAGTGATAATTGCCACTGGGTTAATTGGGAATGAGAGAGAGCAGGCTTGAACCTACTCAAATTAGTTATAGATTAATGAAGCCAAATAAAATAATGTGATGGTAGTAATTAATAAAGCTATATCAAAGGCTGTAAGTTTTGTTTGCATTGTTTGCTTGTTTCAACAGTTTTGTATACCCAGAATTCATTGTTCTTGCTTTCAGTTCACTTAATATTTCAATTAATGGTTAGAGTTGAATTCTTCATGTTCTTAAAATCCACAATATATTCATCTCTCTCTTCTGCAAAGACAGGATTTCATCCAGTAGAAAGAAAGAAAGAAAGAAGGAAAGAAGGAAAGAGAGAAAGAAAGAGAGAAAGAGAGAGAGAGAGAAAGAAAGAAAAGAAAGAAAGAAAGAAAGAAAGAAAGAAAGAAAGAAAGAAAGAAAGAAAGAAAGAAAGAAAGAAAGAAAGAAAAGAAAGAAAGAAAAAGAAAGAAAGAAAGAAAGAAAGAAAGAAAGAAAGAAAGAAAGAA
>CM021699.1:112605260-112646999 GCA_011074415.1 Stictonetta naevosa
AGAAAGAAAGAAAGAAAGAAAGAAAGAAAGAAAGAAAGAAAGAAAGAGAAAAATAATATATTTCAAGGATGGTTTATTATTGATTTTAGCATTAGAGGGAAATTAATAACACCTTAGAAATATTTTTTCTTCTCTTTTGCTTATTATCAAAATTTAGAGTCATTAGATCAAATATAACTGTATACATTTTAGAATTTTCATTGAGTCAGTCAAATGATATCCTGTACCCCGCAAGAATATACATAAGAGATGTCCTGTCTTCATACATGATGATTTTATTTAGATGGAGTTTCAGAACAGAAGACATTTACTAGATATTTTCATCTGTCTCATTTCTTGTATTGACCCCAAGTGAAATGGGTCTTACATTTTCCTGTCGTACTGGATTTCCTGTTCATGTACAGAAGACAGTACATGTTCAAGGCAATTTCTTTGATGTTCAATGTATTGCACTGACTCTACAGTATAAACAGTCATTTTTCTTGAAATCTCAGAGAAAAATATGGCAGTCTTATTCAAACACAGTGGTCAGCAACATATTTATCCCAGGTGCACAAACAAACTAATTCCCTGCTTGGAAACCTGACTAATCCTCTTAAGCAGGTGTGGGAGCCTTTTTGTCAAGAACTGCATGGTCACTGCAGAAACTCTGGATAAAAGAAGAAAATAAAAGTGAGAACATTCCTCTGCTATGGAGTCTGGATTGGTAGAGTCCCTGGTGAAATGAGATCTTTAATAGAATTGTGTCTCCTTAAACCCTCCTGGTGCTTATTGCTACAAAATGAAGTTCCTGAAAACGGGTGATATATAAGATCCTGTCTGAGTCTATTTGCAATAATACAGGGAGAGTTTTGGTAGGATCCATCTACATCCCATGAAAAGGATGGGGGTTGGCATTTGTTAGTGCAGAGAACATTGAATATCATATCTTCAGCAGTCATCCTTTACAAAGTTCAAATATCCTTTATAGTATATTGCACTGAATAAAACATTTAGACGGAAATTTTTGTGAGCTACTATAGATCTTGACTGCTATTCCTTAAAAAAATATATTTATACTGCTTGAAAAATTCACCGAAATTCTCTATACTTCTCCAGTGTTTATTTAGTAGGATGAGGGTCTAGCACCTGGGCTTGCTCTAGAAGTTTTTAATCTGTAAGTAGGTTATTTGCAGAGCAGTCACTAATCACCAACGTAAGTCTGGATGGAAGAACCTGACCCTGAAACACCACAATGCAGTTGAACAGTTGACAACATTTAAAGTCTATTGAAATCTTATTAAAGAGTCTTCTGTTTAATTTGCACTTTCAAAGAAGACTGTAGTCTTGGAAAAATAATTGTCCATTAAAGACACCCTTATTGAGACATCACAATGAATATTAGTCTGGAGTAATATGTAAATCTGGATGTCATTTACATGACAATGCAGTCTAACCCAGCCCATACCTCCAACTGACAGTCCAGTAGCAACACATAAACTGTAAACAATAAAACTAGACAGAATGCCTCAGCAGGGGTCCCGAAACATGCAATGTCAAGAGGAACAAAACATCTCCTGCAGACACAAAGCTGTATCTGTTAGCTTAATAGAAATGAAACCAATTCAAGAGCTTGCTGGTCAAAGATCTGACACAATTTCCAAGCTAGTCTTCAATACTGTTGCCACAATCTATTGTAACTTATGTTTTGGTAAGAACCGAAGAAGTTTAATCAAGCAAAATTACTGAAATAGAAATTTTTATTAGATCTCTCAAAGCTTTCTTTAAAGACTTGGCCTTCTTTTCACTGGGACCTAATGTTGCAAGCTTCAAAAAATGCTCTCTTCAAAATAGTTTTGATAGAGGGATTAGGAACAGGACAGTAGAAATGCACAAGCTTTTAAACAATAGGTCACCCGTTAAAATTTGGCTTACAATGGCAGTGTTGGCAATCAACTGACATCTGTGAGCAGCTTGTGTAAACTGTCAAGGCTTCATTAGCGTAAGATAAACTAAGATAATTTATCCAAGTTTTATAGTTTTATATCAAATATGAAGTCTGTCCAGTAGTCAGTGAGGGAAGGGGGCAGGGGGGGCAGGGGAGGGGGAAAGGGGAGGGGGGGGGAGGCATCAACTTCTCTGTGTGTTTCGTAATTCATAAATGGATGCATCCAAAAACTGTGATTATATTTTGGCTCTACTGAATACTGATCTCACATGCCCTTCAAATCTAAAGAATGAAAAGACTGATATACTCTATTGTCCATTCTCTCATCTTCCAAATCCTTTCTGTAGCCTCACTTCTTCAAAGAGGCTTTAAACTCCTACAATGCAATGTAAATGAGGAGAGGAACTCTACTGAAGTTTCTAGTATCACAGAATATGAGCAGCATGACTGAAGAAATAGCCCCACTGCTCTGAAGGTATCCACCACAACAGGCAATAAACTCTTAACTAGCATAGAGGTTAAATGTCATTTGAGGGATGTCACCAAACCAATAAATTTTCTATACCACTACAGGTAGTGTGGGCAGAAGAGGCAGCATCTGAAGGCATGTGGAGAACAGCCATGTTGTCCATAGTACAGTATGGACACCAGCCTTGTCAGTACTGAGCATGCAGAACTCTCCATAATCATGTCCTATATGTTTTGTTCCCTATATATTGACTGGGGATGATAGTGCACCTCAGTACTGTCTCTTAATGAGGAGGTGTGCAAGGGCATCTCTCAAATCCTGTTGGTCTCCAGAGGTCATCCACCATACAGAGCTAGAGTTAAACATGTTCTTTTACATTCCACGGTCTTCTCCAGAGAGATTTATTTTTCAGTGTTTAGAAAGAGGGTGGTGTCTTCTATTTTAACATGTGTACAGGTGCTTCCACTCATCTTTTATATGGTAGTCTTAGTAGTCTGCTGGATGTAGTCTTCCATCCAAAGTAAGAAACCTATGTTTTCTTTCCTTCTTGGCTTGAGGTGAGTCATGCAGGTTGCTACTCTCCAATGAGAATTCACTCAGAGATCTGGGTGTTTCTCTCTTTACACCAAAAAATATTTCTGCAGTTTGAAAAAGTCACCATATGAAATTAAAAAATGAGCCAAGGAAGCAACTGAGTGAACCCACCAGATGCTATGGTTTCTTTTGTGACTAAATAGCAAATGAATGTATGTCCTTAAGAAGGAAGATGACCCTCTTTCCCACATGTGCCTGAGCTCTAAACACTGGGTTGTAATATTGTAAGATGGACACTACCACTGTTCTCAAAAGAAAGTGTATCTCTACTTAAGAAAGTGTGTGTCTGAGTTATTAAACTGGTAATCTGAAAATATGCACCTGTTTGGCTGTCTCAGGGGATGCTCCTGTGAGGGTGGTATCAAAGTGATCAGATAGGAACACTTCTGGGTATGAGCAAAAGTGGAATTCAAAGAATTTCAGAATTGCGTAATGATCTGAGAAATATTATAATAGTGTAGCTTTTTCCAAGATGTGCCTACTATTCACCTGAATAGCCAAATAGAACTTTTTGGTCTGAAGTCATGTTTTATATATCCAGGGTTTAGATGTGAAGAATTTTATCAAGTTACAGAAGGATTTCTCTAGTTTAGCACTATGAGAAAAATGTAGGTGGCCTTTAAATTCAAAATTTACCTCTGCAGAATGTTATTCTGATATATTGACTTTCACTACTTTCTGGACAAAAATTGGATATATTTTTTTTTTTTACTTATTTATTTATTTGAATAAGAAATTCTGAGATTCTGAAATTTGCTGTTTTTTAAAAACAATATATATATGTATTAATATTTTGTTTAGAGAATTTCTGAGATTTTCATAATAACCTGTTCTGGCATTTATATTGCCTTCTAAGTATGCTTGCATCATATAATCTATAATACATGACAAAGTGGAATTGAAGGACCCTGACATTTCTTTTTTCTTTTTTCAAGAAACCACTTTTGAATACTTTCCCCTGAAAATTTTGACAAAATTGTCATGTTCTTGAAGAAAGTTTCATTTTGTTAAGTCAGCATTCTCCCATGTTCTTTTGGAACACTTTTTAACCAGTTTAACTAAATACACATGAGAAAGGTAAAGGCAGCAATATGGCAAACAACGCCTATGATATTTCAGAGAACAACTGTTTGACATTTATATTAGATTTCTGGCCGACTATTACAATATCTTTGATGAGATCTTGATTTAACTCCACATGGAGGTACAAATGCACCTTCCAGAGTCTGTGAAGACACAGTGCCAAGGAGAAAGAGCAGATGGTGTTTGCCTTGTCCCTGCCCCCTGTGCATTACCCAAAGGAATGACAGCTTTGTGCTGCACCTTGGCTCTACAGAAACCTGATGAGGGAAGATCCCTTGTGGTTGAACTGAATAAACCCATCTCCTGCTGCTCCTTTTGTAAAGGTGTAGAAAACAAGGCTGGGAGAGATCTCAAGAGGCCATGTAATCCATTCCCTGCCCCCAGCCAGCATCAGCAGGTTCATGGTTGACACAACATAGTTTTGGGGGCTGTGTCATCTGAGTCTGGTTTCCTGTAGAGCAAGCTGTGGATTAAGGCTTGAGAATCTTTGAAAGAAATTAGGTGTTTATAGCTTTCTTTTCACAAATTAGAGACTAAGTGCACTAGTAGACAATATCATAATTGGGTGTTGCTGTCTCTCACAAAAGGCAAGAAATTGTCAAGTGGACAAGCATTGGTGCCATGACTGTCTGTAGGACGAGAGCTCCTGGTGGCTGTCCATCAAGGGAAGAGGTAGGAGCCACTGCTTCATGAAGATGCTTCATCTCCCAGCTCTTAAAAATACATCCAGAAGCATGACATTTAGACAGTTTCTACCTGTGTACCCTCTTTGGCAGGGACAAAAGCATTTATTCTCACATGACAGGAAGACGCTAAAGTACACTTTAGCCCCCAGATTAATTCTGTAGCCACAGCTAAACCTGATTCTCCATGCAATGATTCTGACAATCTTCTAAATAAATGAGTATCTTTAAGAGCAATAATTGCAGCCTCTCTCATGGAATCATCTTCTTGAGGGAAACAACTTAAAACTTTGCTGAAGAGCCATCTTCCAGAGAGAGAGATATATTCTCCTGTTTGCATACTCCTGTTTTTATCAACAGTGCAATATTAAGATGAAATCAGTCCACCACAAGTAAGTTTCAAAGAGGTAAGGCTTCAGGTTGTGAAATATCCAAGGCAGAGACTTTGTCCTTATACAGGCAGGCAGGTAGGTGGATCTATGATCCTGGCAGTGGTTGATGCTACCACTTTTGTTGTCATATAAGGATATGAGTGCTTGATGGTGCTCACAGTGTTTATTTCTTTGAATTAAAATATATATATATATGGTTGCCATCATGTCTAATATGTATGCATATGTATAAATATACCAATGTACTGAAAGTGGGAATAAGCTTAAAATGGTTATAATAATCAGTATGGGCAAGATTGTCCCCTAAGGCACAGCCCTAAGGAAGGCTTGGTGTATAATCTAAAATGAAGAGGTTGGATTTTATTTTCTTTCTTTTGTTTCCCCCTTTTCTCCTCCTCCCCTTAAGGAAAACTGGGGAAAAAATGGCTAATTTTGAAATTGTCCTTCAGTCTTTCCTGATCATCATTGTATCTCTGAACAGAAGTAATGAGACATCTTGGCAACACTGTGATCTCTTTCTCCCTAGGTACTCTGCCTTTCTATTCCCAAGGGTTCCCAGCCTTCTCAGCTCCTACTAGCTCCATCAGCTTGCTTTCTCCTGATGCTTCTTCAAATCACTGTGAACACCTAGGTCCTCTTTCTGAGCCAGTACAACCTGATAGGTCCTTGGCTTATTTGCCTATATCTGCAATAAACATATGCAATATGACACGAAACTTGGAGGAGCTGTGGGCTCTGTTGAGGGTGGAAAGGCCTTGCAGAGAGATCTGGACAGATTGGAGAGCTGGGCGATCACCAACCGCATGAAGTTTAACAAGAGCAAGTGCCGGGTCCTGCACCTGGGACGGGACAACCCTGTCTATATGTACAGACTGGGCAACGAGACACTGGAAAGCAGCCCTGCAGAGAGGGATCTGGGGGTCGTGGTTGAGAGCAAGTTGAATATGAGCCAGCAGTGTGCCCTGGCGGCCAGGAGGGCCAACTGTATCCTGGCGTACATCAAGCATGGCATCGCTAGTCGGTCGAGGGAAGTGATCGTCCTGCTCTACTCTGCGCTGGTGTGACCTCACCTTGAGTTCTGTGTGCAGTTCTGGGCACCACAGTACAAAAAGGACATTAAACTGTTGGAGAGTGTCCAGAGGAGGGCTGCAAAGATGGTGAAGGGCTTAGAGGGGAAGACGTATGAGGAGCAGCTGAGGTCACTTGGCCTGTTCAGCCTGGAAGAGAGGAGGCTGAGGGGAGACCTCATTGTGGTCCACAACTTCCTCACGAGGGGGAGTGGAGGGGAAGGTGCTGATCTGTTCTCTTTAGTCACCAGTGATAGGACCTGTGGGAATGGTGTCAAGCTGAGGCAGGGGAGGTTTAGGCCGGACATCAGAAAGAGGTTCTTCACTGAGAGGATTGTCACATAGTGGAACAGGCTCCCCACTGAAGTAGTCACTGCACCAAGCCTGTCAGAGTTTAAGAAGTGTTTGGACTGTGCATTTAGTCACATGGTCTGAATTTTTGGGTAGACCTGTGTGGTGCCAGGAGTTGGACTAGATCATCCTTATGCGTCCCTTCCAGCTTGGGATATTCTATGATTCTATGATTCAATATCTTCATTATTTGAACCTTGTTACAGCTCTTTTTGGGCCTCTCCACCTCCTTTTTTTCCTTGCCTTGTTTGGATAGATATTACTTTTCTTTATCAGGAAATGGGTGACCACCCAGTCTGTGCATGGGTCATCCATGAGCTGACATAATAGATTAAAATCCACTTCTGTCACACTATTTTCATCTATCTGAAAATGGAGAATTTGCAATGATTTTTGTCTGCCTAAGCGGCACACAAGAAATTCACTTTTATTTCTTTGCTTAGGTATTTAGTATTTGTAGGCACTTAGCTGAATGATCTATGTTACAGGCTTTCTGACTCTAAGCTCCCCAAATAATCAGTGGAGAAAGAGAACAGCACACTGGAGGGAAGTGTGTATCTTGGAGGTGATGACTTACCCTCTGGAGTTGCTTGTATCTCCCTGCTGACTGCTGAGAGAGGCTGGGCAAATGGACTCTTTTTCTCTCCAGTTATGTATTGTGGATGTGGGTTCTCATTTCAGACAAAGAACTGACAGGCATGTTACATTGATTTGTTTACTCTTTTTTTTTTTTTATGATAAAAAATGATCACATACCATGAATCATTCAAAGTTACATGAATCACTTTGCTATTCTCACTCTCTGACCTTTTTCATTTGATCATTGTTGATTCATTTACAAGAAGGAATCAAAAAGTCATGCTAAGGTCAAATACAGTTTATTTTAAAATTTAAGATCTCATACTACAGAAGGAAAAAATGTTCAACTATTCATCCATCTTTGAGTGCACTCTGTGGGTCACGCTATTCCTACATCAAACTGAGGTATACATTAAAAAAAAAAAAAAAAAAAATCAAGCCTGGAGACGTGATTATTGCTGGTCCCTTGGTCCCTTAGTCTCATCAGTCAGCAACATGGGATTTTAGGTGTCAGAATGGCAGAGAACAGTTCAATTTGTTCTAACATTACACCTATACTCATGTACATATTAGACAGCTATAAAAATCTCAAAGATCATTTGAAATGATCTGTGTTAAAAGGGGGCAATTAGTGGGCAAGATTAAATGAAGGTACAGTTGTAATTATTTCATAACTTGAATCAAAAAGGAATGGCTGAGATGTAATTTTACTGTTAAGGAGAAGCAAAGCTTCTAGAAAAGAAAAAAAAAAAAAAAGGAAACTTTGGAGCTAATTGCTTGGCTCTAATTAGAGAATGTAACCTTTGGAGGAATAGTGGCTGTTGAAAATCCAATTTTATTTGCATATATTAATATGTACATGACAATTACACCCCCAGAGAAAGTAGAGCTTGTGCCCCAAAAGCCTAGTTTATATTTAGAAACAAGAAAGAAACTCTAAACAACTTAAGAATATTTTCGTTCTTCTATAGGGTTAGGATCCATTTTATGAAAACTTTGTAGAATTGAAATGACAAACACAGTTGTCTTTATGGATGATGTGGAGATGGACATGTTTACTTTCATATATTTGTACACACAGGTATACATATATATTTTTATACATGTGTAAGTGGGAAAAAGATCATATACAAATATCTAAATATACATACATCTAAATTTACATATATCTGAATATACATTTATACATGGAATTTCTCAATATTTAGCCTGTATTTGCAACAGAACGTTAGTAGGAAGATTTTCCCAGCATACTGAACATTAAACGGGGATGTAGTAAGTGAACATGAGTGAATTTATGAAATTTCATGTTGAGACTGGGGCAACCTACACATTAAATTGGGATAAATTAGGGGACATTTGGAGTGATGGTGTTTGCTTCCTAAGAAACCATTACATATGATAAGCCTTCCTTTTCTGGAGATGGCTGAACATCTGCCTGCTGATGGAAAGTAGTGAATGAATTCCTTGTTTTGCGCCTTTTTTTTTTTTTTTTTTTTTTTATGCATGCAGCTTTGACTTTATCTATTAAACTGTCTTTATCTCAGCCTATGAGTTTTCTCACCTTTGCCTTTCTGATTCTCATTCCCATCCCTCTGAGGGGAAGTGAGCGACTGGTTGTGGGGCTGAGTTGCCTTCCAGGGTTAAACCACAAAGCTGTTATTTTCATGGTCTCAAGCTTTATATGGAAAATTATGCATTAACTAACTATTTGTTCAGAAACAGAAGTCTACCAAAAAAAAAAAAAAAAAAGGCATGATTCTTGATTCATAGTTCTACAGTTTCTGATGCAAATAATTTGAAATTACCAATAATAATAATAATGTTAATAAAAAATATATAGTTGAAATAGCTGTGTAATCAAAACATAAATTAACCTTCGAGACATAAATTCAGATATACTGATCTTGTAAATTTTCAGCAGAATGAGGCTAGATAAACTTCTTGGAACATTTTAATGCCATCTTTAATATACATATATGTCACCATTAGTTTGAACAGCTGTTAAATTTTGTATCTTCAGAGTCAAAAATTATAAATGATATCTACAATATCTGAGAAAACATGGTCTTAATACTTAAAAAAATCCTCTGCTTTTGAAAAAAAAATACTTTTTTAAATGCATAGAAGTGAAACCAAATTTTGGCAACATCTTTTGAGAAACCAATTTCATATTTTTAATTAATTAGGGCAAAAATCATTCACAGGCATAGGACAACAAAGGCAGTATGCACCTTGAATCTACACAAAACTTCAGAAATATAATCAGGACATACATGCTACACCTATCCTGATACATTAAATAATTGGAGGGCCATTGGCAGATGTGCTGGAAACCAGTGGTCAGCTGCCAGCATGGTCTATGGTGTGCTTGGCAAGCACTCTCCCATTTCCTGAAATGATTTAAGAGTTAATATGATCCACAGATTAGTCCCCATAGATAGCTTGGATGTTGTGACCTTCCCCTGGGATGTAAAATTCATTATGAGTATGAATATGGTTAGATGATATCTGTTCATCTCAAGGCCAGAGAATAGACTTGCACTGTTCAGCCAGAGTCTTACACCGTCTTCATGTTGGGATTTTCATCCTGAATGAATATGAAGTGTTTGGAAATAGTTTCCTAATGATATGAACTTGTTGCAGGCAATACTTTCATAGTCTAGCTGACAAGTTTATAACTGAAACAGTTTGTCTAGATGCTGCATTAAAGGGAGAAGAAAAAGTTATTGGACTATTTTTCCTATGGCCAAATTTAGACAAGAGGAAGTAGAGGAAGTAGACCAAAGTATACTTCTGAGACAAAGTATAATGTCCACAGACTGCATTCAGAGAAACATCTGATTTTAGTGAAAGTAAAGGCAGTTCTGCATATTTAAGTAGATATTTAGGACTACACTCACTCTCAGCTACAGTGATACCACTGAAATATCTTGTTTTAAGTTTCTATACAGGTCAAACTCAAACCATTGCTAATTTTATTTGCACTTCAACAATAATGAAGACCACAATCAGCCATTGGCAATACTAGTTTTCTGTAGAAATCTTGAGGGGTTTTTAAAACTCTTGAGGGTTTCTTCCAGATAACTTCTCTTTTTAAGGGGAAAAATAAAAATATGAATTAAATAACAGGTGAAATTTATAACAGTGCTGCTTCTGAGATACAAGTAATGTGTCTTCATATGAAAACAAATGCTTATTCATTTAGTAGTGTAAATGATAGCATGATGTCAGAGTCAGTGTATGGCACGGGGATCATTCACATCTTGTTACAACCAGTGATTACAGAGGAGTCATTTTGTAGTTCAACAGCATTATTGAGGCTTGTTCTCTGTAACAAATGATATCTTTTATTTTATTTTGTGATTATCCAACAGATCACCGAACCATAAAGCACTGCTGCTCCCAGCTAACAGAAAGAAATACCAGGGCCATATGTCTCTGATGGAAGTGTTACAATTCTGTATATAATTATCATTTTTCTGTCTGCCACTCACAGTGTGTAGGTCAGGCTCCAGTTACCTCTCATAATTTTAAGACTATGACAGAAATGGTGAGAGATGGAATTTTTGGAATAATAGATGTAATATCTAATCATTATTCTTTTCCCCAAGTCAGTGTGAAAAATTGCTTTAAAATTCAATTAAAACTTTCAGCCTGACATCTGCATGATTAGAGACATTTAGTATAACATCAGACTTGCATAAATATGAATAATGTCATCTACATAATAAGAATTTCTATCTTTATTAGCTTGCTAAAACCAGTAAGATCAATGGTCTTTATGTTCTCAACTCAGTCACTCTTCTCAGGCAAGATGCCATATGTATTTTGAACCACAAACCCAATATATATATATACACACATATACATATACACATACACATGTATACATATATATGTATATGTGTGTATACATATATATTGGGTTTGTGATATATATGTATACATACATATGTGTGTATATATATGTATATATATACACATAAAATACTAATCTGACATATGGCGTATGACACATTTGATTACAGTGCTATTTATTTCATCTTCCAAATTTACACAATGTAATCATAAATGAGTCTTGTAGTTTCAGAACTACTCTGTACTCATTCACCTAACATGTATGTTATAGGAATTACTCATTTAAGTATACTTCCTCAATATCACATAAAAAATAATCAATGCAGTCAAGCTAAAATCACACATAACAGACAACCTTTTCTGTGCAGCATTCAAAGAGACAAGAAAGAGAAATTATGGAGTTATGTTCTCAACTCCCAAAAGCAACCCACAACATGAAATGGGATTACTAAACCCCATCATTAAATCATAACCCTTAATGCCACATGCACATGTCTCTCATACATACCTCCAGGGATAGGGATTTCACCACTTCCCTGGGCAACATGTTCCAAAGTTTGACCACCTTCTCCATGAAGAAATTATTCCTGATATCCAAACTAAACCTTGCCTGGCACAACTTGAGACTGTTTCTCAGAATCACAGAATCATAGGTGTTGGAAGGGACCCCTGGAGATCATCAACTTCACCCCCCCTGCTAAAAGCAGGTTCCCTACAGTAGGTTGGGTAGGAAAGTGCCTTGGTGGGTCTTGAATATCTATCTCCAGAAAAGGAGACTCCATAACCTGTCTGGGCAGCCTTTTCTAGTGCTCTTTGACCCTCACTATTAAGAAGTTCTTATGCATGCTTGTGTGGAACTTCCTGTGTGCCAGTTTTGGCCATTGCCCCTTGTCCTATCCCTATGCAAGCTGAAGATGTTGAATAAGACCAGACCCGGTATGACCCCTGGGGAACACTGCTAGTTACAGGCCTCCAACTAGACTCTGCACCACTAATCACAACAATCTGATATCTGCCAGTCAGCTAGTTCTCAATCCACCTCACTGTCCGCTTATCCATCCCACACTTTCTAAGCTTCATAACAAGGATGTTGTTGGAGAGTGTCCAAAGCCGTGTTGAAGTCAAAGTGCACAAATCCACTGCTCTCCCCTCATCTACCCAGCCAGTGGTGACATCATAGAAGGACTAGCTTTGTTGAGCATGATTTCCCCTTGGTGAATCCATGTTGACTACTCCTGATAATATTCTTCTCTTCTAATTGCTTGGAGAATTCTATTTCACAGAATCAGAGGATCATAGAATATCACAAGTTGGAAGGGACCCACAAGGATCACTGAGTCTAAATCCTGGCTCTACACAGGACCACCCAAAAATCAAACCATACGTTTGAGAACATTGTACAAACACTTCTTGAACTCCAGCATGTTTAGTGTGGTTACCACTTCCCTGGGCAGCCCGTTCCAGTGCCTGACCACCTTCTTGGTGAAGAACCTTTTCCTAACTCCCAGTCTGACCCTCCCTCATCCCAGTTCCATGCCGTTCCCTTGGGTCCTGTTGCTGTCCCCACAGAGAAGAGCTCAGTGCCTGCCCCTCCACTATCCTTGTGAGGGAACTGCAGGCAGCCATGAGGCCTCCCCTGTCTCCTTTTCTTCAGGCTGAACAAACAAATTGACTGCAGCTACTCCTCAGATGATTTCCCCTCTAGACCCTTCATCATCTTTGCAGAACTCCTTTGAATGCTCTCTAGTAGTTTTCTGTCCTTATACTCTTGTGCCCAAAACCACACACAGTGCTCAAGGTGAGTGCAGAGCAGAGTGGTACAATCACTCCACTCGACCAGCTAGCAGTGCTGTGCCTGATGCACCCCAGGGCCATTTTGGGTGCCAACCTTGCTCTCAACCAGAACCCCCAGATTCCTTTCACGTGGCTGCTCTCCAGTCTGTCGTCCCTCCTGCCTGTAGCCTTGTTTCCTTGCATCCTACCACTTTTCACATTAGAAAAGAGACTGACACTTACCTCTCTACAACCTACTTTTAGGTAGTTGTAGAGAGCAATGAGGTCTCCCTGAGCTTTCTCCTTTCCATGCTAAACAGCTCCCATCCCTCAGCTGCTCTTGATAAAACTGGTTTTCTAATCTCTTCATCAACTTTGTTGCTCTACTCTGAATGCATTCCAGCAACTCAATATCCTTGTAGTGAGGGGCCCAAAAATGAAAACAGTTCTCAAAGTACTAGGGAACAGTCACCCTCTCTGATGCATGCCAGAAGAGCATCAGGCTTCTTGACCACCTGGGCACACTGCTGGCTTGTGTTCAGCTGGCTATCTTTTCTGCCAGGCAGTTTTCCAGCTACTCTTCCTTAAGCCTATATTGCTGCATGAGATTGTTATTACTTTCTTGTTATGACCCAAGTGCAGGACCAGGCCTTAGCCTTTCTGAATGTCATACGAAATATTCTTTAATAAGCCTGTGCTTAATTTATACACATCTCAATAACCAATGTCCGTTCTTTCTCTCTGCAATATTTGTGAACAGAGGTCACCCACAGGGAACATGTCATATAAAATAACCTAAATTGTTTGCTAAAATAAATGATTAAAACATACAACTTCTAATGCATTAAAAGCTGCATATCTAGGGATGAAAATATAGAAATATAGATAGTGCCTAAAGGTAACAGAATGTGTTTTGCAAGTCAGATTTTCTAAAAATTTCCATAAAGTAGGAACAAAAATAAGATACACTATTGGCATTAAAAATGTGAATGAGCCTTTAGATGAATAAACAAGCCAGTCATGAATAGAAGAAATGTAGGAAACTTATCCCTTACCCCTGCACATTGTATTGTTTTTGTCCACAGAGGGATACCATTACCATTTCTGGTAATGGAAAAAAAATTAAAAGGTGGAGAAGATAGAGTTAAGGACTGTGAAAATTCTAAGTCCAGAATAATGGTTTAGAGTGTAGAATGTTAATTGTTCAGATCAATTATCAGAAGGTATAGTATGATCACAGGAGGAGCAAACATCAGATTATAAAGGGTTATTTTGCTTGGTAAAATGAGGCATAGCATGAAGCAATGCCCACAGTTTGAAATCAAGAACTTTCAAATGGGTGGTAAGGTTAAACCTTAGCAAGAAACCGCTCTAAGAATTTCTATTTTCTAACTCCAAATATCTTTAAACAAAGACTATCCCCTGAGAAAGATACAGCAGTCAAACACAATTTGTTGACATGAATAGATTGGTAATTACAAGGAATTCTGCACAGGTTTTGGAATGGAGAATCAGTTGACCTCCTTGGCCTTAATCTTTACCAAGAAAGAAACATTTGCTCTTGCTAGAGCAAGGAACACAGGGGAAAAGTATTTAAGATTCTTTGCTCTGGAGCAAGAAGGATTAAGATGAGCTTTACTACAAAGTTTTGCTACAGAAATGTCAAAATAATCAATCAATCAATCAGTAGGGATTTTATCTTTCAATTGGGAAACAACAGGTGGCTGAAGTGATCTTGGCTTGAGAGAGAAAGCCAAGTACATAAAATATAGGACAGAGAGGGTTAATAATAAAAATAATATAATTATTATATAATTATATATTGTTATATAACTATTATATATGTAAATTATGTAATTTATTATTATTATTATAGCTCGTGAATATTTCTATAAATCAACAGGCATATATAGTAAAGTCACAGCAGAAAAATATTTGCAGAATATGGTTTGTATTCCTATTGCTGATGACTAACTTACTGGACTTCCAACTTCAGAGAAAAGACACATTTTTCAGCTGTTCAGCAGATGAACCCACAGTCTTCAGTGGACCAAGAGCAATGGAACTCTTTATCTCTTGATAATAAAGACATGGACTTTTTATTTCACCATATATTACACAAAGTCAATTGTCTAAACTGCCTTGGCAGTCAATAAGGGGAGAAAAATGCATCTTCAGTGGACAAATAATCTTGCCTAATCACACTTCAAAATGTCTAGATTTCTCCACTTATTGTTGATTCAATCTAGGCTAGGTACCTAACTTATAATATCTAAAGAGAGATGAAATAAATTGCAATAGAGAGCAGAGAGAAATAAAAGTGAAGACCCTAAACACAAGACTGAGTAAATACAACATCTCTTGAAGCTCAGCTTTGATTTCAATTCATAATGTTCTGGGGTTTCTAGTCAATAATGTTCTCATTATCTTTGCATTCTAGCACAAATCTGGAGCTGAAGTGGTGAATATTGCTTACGACTGCTTTTCTCAAACATGATCCTTCTTCTTCTCACAAGTCTTACCTCCATAATACAAATTGATTCCTCAAGGCTTATTTTTGGGTTAATCAGGTTTCATATAAATTAATTTTAATCCAATAATATAATAAACTGTGGCAAAAACAAATTGAATTTTACTTAGGTGAGACCAATTCCACTCATAGCACACTTTTGTTTGTTTGTTTGTTTGTTTGTTTTTCCACAATTAAATCTACTATTTTTGAACTTGGTGTTCAGCCAGGTTTGATTATACGGATGAAACTTTATGTTTTATCCTACAATTTTAATTTCTTTCTGAAAATATAAAAGATAAAAGACCTTTTTGTGTGACTCTGTGTGTGTGTGTGATGATTTATATGCTGTGATGCTACAGGGTGTGCAAATCAGGAAAAAAATCTTGGATTTTAATCCTTCAGGGTCAAATCAGAATCTTTTTCTTTACCTTTTAAGCTAATACTCAAAAGAATAGTCTCTTTCAGTTCTGTTATAACACTCAATACATACCGCTTTTTAACTTGTAGCTCTGGAAATAGGTTTATCTGGTGTGTGTCCATTCATTCCTGTGGAGCTATATCGGGCATAGAGTTGGATCAAGGGACCATGTTCTCAGCTGTTACAGAATGACTTCACTATCTTCTGTGGATCTGTGCAGATATACACAACTATTTTTTAGCCACTGCAGATCTGCTGAGCATTTCCAGAGTAGCTAAAGGCAGTAACAGAACTCTGCTAAAGTCTTCCACAATTAGTGTTTTCTACTCCTACTAAAGATCTAAATCATCATAGATGAAATAAGGACCAATGCCAAATTTAACATGATAACAGAAGAAGCAAGGAAAGGATTATGTTTTCTACTACAAATAGAGAGACTGAGAAATCAGAATCAACAATCTACCTCACCAGCTATAAACCTTGAAAATAGCCACTGTGTATGACTGTACTCTGTGTTGGATTAAATGCAGTTTGTGAGACTTTCAGAAGTACTCCACCATGATCTAGCTCAGCTTCTGCTAAAGTTAATGCAACTACTACTACACTGGGACAAGAATTCAAAGAGGATTGCAACTCCAAATTTAGAACCTTAAGGACTTAATGGTAATTAATATGATTTCAATCCTGAGAAAAGGTTCAATGGTTTCTGCCTGAGTCAAATAATTCCTTTCCTCAACTTTATTTGCATAAAGAAAAAAAGTCTACCTGACTTTTTTTTTGTTTGTTTGTTTGTTTTTAATTTCAATTTGGAACACTTACTTACAAGGCAATTTTCTTTGAAGCTAAATCATATAATTTTTAAGTAAGTGAGAATACATGTTAGAGACTCTCCATGTGGTTCTAGTGTTTCTATAACTGCTCGATCATTATGATGTGACCCTGATACTTAGAAAGAAAACCTATAATGAAACTCAAGCTTTTAGCTCAAGTGCTTCCCATGTTGAAGACTGACAGCCTTTGCTCCAAATACATTGCCTCATCAAGTCAGCAGATTTGCTTTGATATAATTAGCAGCCTGCCTACAAAAATGTCCAGAACTCACCTAGAAGATGATCTGAACCATAGGTGGCACTTGGGCTGCTGCTTTTTTGCTTCTGGTTTTCTGTCCTTGTTGCAGAAATAGCAATTACACACAAGCCAGGGTACATCAAGGCTCTGAAGCTGCTGCTCACCAGACAAACACAAACCAAGGTATCCATGCATAAAAAGAAAATATTTTTCTTTCCATTTTATAATCACTTATAACAAAGCAGTGCTTTGATGCTCTCTTTCTAAGCGTGCAGTTTCTCCACTGGATGTATAGGAGGACTATCATTAGCTCTTTCTTTTGGTGAAATCATTATATGTATAAATTGCAGCAATATACAGATAAACTACACCATTTATTATAAAAAAAAAAAAAAGGATATGCCAGACGATCCCACTATTATCACTGCATTTAGCTTTCCCTTAATACTCTGAGTGCTGTCATTAAAACTGGAGCTACAGCAATATTTTAGTCATCTCTGTATCTAGAAGATTTCTCTATTACTTTGTCCATGACCGTTTTCCTTGGATGATTGGCTGACAATATCTAAGGGATAATTTTAGGTCCTGAAGAATTAAACACAGGTCTATTTTTATGAGGTGGGACAGATTGGAAACAGTTTTTTCTCCTTGTTCCAATGAAATTGGAAATGAAAAAATGTGTGTCATATGAGGGACAAGTGTCATGAAGCCCATCTGAATTATACTTCATACCCCACTTTATAGCCTAATGTTAAACTATATCCATTTTTCTGGCAGTATTTCGCCCATCAAAAACAAGTTATTGACACTTATGTCTTGGAAATAAATCATATCCGGCAGTAAAAGTAAAGAAGGTGGTTTCAGAGAGAGTTGATGATGGGATAGAATAATGTATTTGTTTTTTTTTTTTTTTTTCCTCTAGGATATCACTTTAATATCACCCAGAAACAATGGCAGAAAATCATTCCAATTAAATGGTCTTAAAAATGAGATATAAAGCAAATTCTGGTGATCTCATTCTGTCGTGTGTGTCAGAGTAGACACCACAAAACTGAGCAGAAATAGTTTAAATTTAGCTGTCTTAGCATATGTGTACAAGGACTGAGAATGTGGAAATTGGATTTGCTTCACTGGAGTCAATTAAGAAGGACTCTCAACAAGGTAGGGTTGAAGTGCATTGACAGGGCACTGGGAATACTTCTGGTATTGATTGGCACTGGCTTGGGTACAAATAAAGCAAAGCATTCTGGTTTCTGACATTCATTCTATAACAGAGAAATTACACTAATAGATAAAATGATAATGAAAAAGGGAATGCAGAGAATAAGAGTTCTCCATGGAGATATATTCCCTTCAGATGTTGAGCTGTAGCTATGCCCTCATTATAAGAAATTTTGCTGCCTAATATACAGGTATTATTATTATTTTTTATTTTTTTTTTTCCCCTTCTGTTATACTGACCCGTGTTTATAGCTCTGTTTCCTTTCCTTTCCTGGTACAAAAGAGACAGGGATCTCCTGGAAAGAGTCCAGTGGAGGGCCACAAAGATGATACGGGGCCTGGAGTATCTTCCCTATGAAGAAAGGCTGAAAAGACCTGGGTCCGGGGTCTGTTCAGCCTGGAGAAGAGAAGACTGAGAGGGGATCTCATCAATGTGTATAAATACCTGAGGTGTGGGAGACAGAAGGATGTAGTCAACCTCTTCTCAGTGGTTTGTGGAGATAGGACAAGGGGCAATGGACGCAAGATAGAGAACAGGAAGTTCCACACCAACATGCAAAAGAGCTTCTTCAAGGTAAGGGTGATGGAGCACTGGAACAGGCTGCCTAGGGAGGTTGTGGAGTCTCTTTCTCTGGAGATATTCAAGGCCTGTCTGGACGCCTACCTGAGCAGCCTCTTCTGAGGAACCTGCTTTGGCAGGGGGGTTGGACATGATGATCTTTCCAGGTCCCTTCAATCCCCACAATTCTGTGATTCTGTGATTCCTTAACCTTTCATAATTTCCTAGTTCCTTGCTTATGAAGGCAGAGCTTAATGAGGACAGCCATTACTGTCACTCTCTGGGAGAGAAGCACCTTAAAGCCCTATTTTCTCCTGGTAGTCCTTTGGTGCTACTTAACATGGGAAAACGTTCATTCATATCTCTTCTCCAGGTGGAGAGTATGCAACAGTTCCCTTCAAATTTGGTCTTCCTTGTTTCTTTGAAACATGTCAGGAGGTAGGAAGGAATAATAGCTATCACCAAATGAATAAGGTTTGGAAACAAATGCCTTTTAATTTTTTTTATTTTTTATTTTTTTCCTGATCTCTTTGATACTTCTGAGAAGTTGTGTGAAGCATCCTTGCTGTGCATCTTATATTTCAGTTTTGACTAATAAAATAGGCAGTTTCTTCTATTAGGATTTTACTTAATGGTGCAATACAATGAACCCAAAAGCTCAGCTTCCTGTCTCCTGTCTCTGAATGAAGACAAATGAAGCTGTATGAAACATGCTTGACAAAAGTGGCTGCTGTAAGAAGCAAAGTCAAAATAATTTCTCCTAAAAGAATTTGTTTTCTAATTTCATTAACTGTGTTGGTCTTATGTCCTGTAGCACGTCTTTTTTTTAATGTCCTTCTCAGTCTTATATTTCTAAATAAAACCTGCACTGCTATAATTATAAATAATTATAAATTATAATTATAAATATGATTTTTTATATATAACAGACTATTTATATGTATTAAATCAATTTAAAGTGTTTTCTGTGATGCCCTCTTGTCCCAAGTTCCAGAGACAAACACAGCATTCTTCCCTTTATCAGATTCTTCTTTCTCATATCAGATCTCATAACTTTGTACTTTATCTTATAGATCTGCAGTCATTGGTCCCAGCCAACATTGGTTCATGAGGGGTAGGTCCTGCCTAACAAATTTGATTTCCGTTTATGGTAAGATCACCCATCTAGTCGACCAAGGGAAACCAGCTGATGTGATCTTTTTGGACTTCAGCAAGGCTTTTGACATGGTTTCCCATAGGATCTTACTGGACAAAATGTCCAGCATACAACTTAACAATAACATCATACAATGGGTGAGAAATTGGCTGATGGGCAGGGCTCAAAGTGTTGTGGTAAATGGGGCCACATAAGGCTAACGGATGGTCACTAGTGGGGTCCCTCAAGGCTCCATTCTAGGGCCAGTCCTCTTCAATGTTTTTATAAATGATTTGGATGTAGGTCTAGAATGTGTTTGGGGCAAATTTGCTGACGACATTAGTGGAGTCCCCCAGGGCTCGGTACTGGGGCCAGTCCTCTTTAACATCTTTATTGATGATCTGGATGAGGGGATCGAGTACACCCTCAGTAAGTTTGCAGACGACACCAAGTTAGGTGCGTGTGTCGATCTGCTCGAGGGTAGGAAGGCTCTGCAGGAGGATCTGGATAGGCTGGATCGATGGGCCGAGGCCAACTGGATGAAGTTCAACAAGGCCAAGTGCACATAGGGCACAACAACCCCAAGCAGAGCTACAGGCTGGGAGATGAGTGGTTAGAAAGCTGCCTGTCAGAGAAGGACCTGGGAGTATTGGTTGATAGTCAGCTGAATATGAGCCAGCAGTGTGCTCAGGCGGCCAAGAAGGCCAAAAACAACCTGGCTTGTATAAGAACCAGTGTGGCCAGCAGGTCCAGGGAAGTGATTGTCCCCCTGTACTCAGCTCTGGTGAGGCCACACCTTGAGTACGGTGTTCAGTTTTGGGCCCCTCGCTACACGAAGGACATCGAGGTGCTCGAGCGAGTCCAGAGAAGGGCAACAAAGCTGGTGAGGGGTCTGGAGAACAAATCTTACGAGGAGCGGCTGAGGGAGCTGGGACTGTTCAGCCTGGAGAAAAGGAATCTCAGGAGTGACCTTATCGCACTCTACAGGTACCTTAAAGGAGGCTGTAGCGAGGTGGGGGTTGGTCTATTCTCCCACGTGCCTAGTGACAGGACGAGGGGGAATGGGCTAAAATTGCACCAGGGGAGGCTTAGGTTGGAGATTAGGAAGAACTTCTTTACTGAAAGGGCTGTTAATCACTGGAATAGGCTACCCAGAGAAGTGGTTGAGTCACCATCCCTGGAGGTCTTTAAAAGACGTTTAGATGTAGAGCTTAAGGATATGGTTTAGTGGAGGACTTGTTAGTGTTAGGTCAGAAGTTGGACTCGGTGATCTTGGAGGTCTCTTCCAACCTAGACTATTCTGTGTGATTCTGTGATTCTGTGACAGCAAACTTGGAGGAGTTGTGGACTCTGCTGTGGGTGGAAAGGCCTTGCAGAGAGATCTGGACAGATTGGAGAGCTGGGCGATCACCAACCGCATGAAGTTTAACAAGAGCAAGTGCCGGGTCCTGCACCTGGAACGAGGCAACCCTGGCTATACATACTGACTGGGTGACGAAACTCTGGAGAGCAGCCCCACAGAGAGGGATCTGGGGGTCGTGGTTGAGAGCAAATTGAATAGCCAGCAGTGTGCCCTGGCGGCCAGGAGGGCCAACTGTATCCTGGCATACGTCAAGTACGGCATTGCTAGTCAGTCGAGGGAAGTGATCGTCCTGCTCTACTCTGTGCTGGTGCAGCCTCACCTTGAGTTCTGTGTGCAGTTCTGGGCACCACAGTACAAAAAGGACATTAAACTGTTGGAGAGTGTCCAGAGGAGGGCTGCAAAGATGGTGAAGGGCCTGGAGAGGAAAACTTATGAGGAGCAGCTGAGGTCACTTGGCCTGTTCAGCCTGGAAGAGAGGAGGCTGAGGGGAGACCTCATCGCGGTCCACAACTTCCTCACGAGGGGGAGTGGAGAGGCGGGTGACCTATTCTCCATAAACACCAGTGATAGGACCCATGGGAATGGTGTTAAGCTGAGGAAGTGGAAGTTTAGGGGAGATTCTTCACCGAGAGGGTGATTGAGCACTGGAATAGGCTCCCCAGTGAAGTAGTCACTGCACCAAACCTGTCAGAATTTAAGAAGAGATTGGACTGTGCACTTAGTCACTTGGTCTAAACTTTTGGGTAGACCTGTGCAGTGCCAGGAGTTGGACTTGACGATCCTTATGGCTCCCTTCCAACTCAGGATATTCTATGATTCTATGATTCTATGACCTGTTATTTCCTCATGTGAAAAATTCTTCCAGTACACCAATCGTTCTTGTCACCTACAAATTAAAACTCTTCTTGCACTGTGAACCACAGACTTTTCTCAGTCATACTAACTTTAGCACAGAAACACTATTTGCTTCAGTGCCCTAGCTCAGTATATTCACCCCTGGAAACAGGAAGTCTCAGAATGACTTTTGTGACTGTACCTTTTCATGAATGGTAATAAGATACAATGTCCCTAATGGAACACAAGCTGTAATTTTCCAGAAGTACTGGAGGGAAGGAGCAGGTGCAATCCTAAAATCTATTCTAAGATTAAGTTTGGTGACTTGAATTAATTAGCAGTAAATGAGATTTGACGAATTTGCTAGTCCTATTTCTGCTTTCACTAATCTGCCATAATACCTGGCATACACCTTAAAATTGTTTTTGTATTTTTCTTCAAAACAAGTATTTGAGACAGGGTGCTTTCTATATGCTTTATGTATTGCCAGTTTCTGTCTTGATTTCAGGGTTTGAGGGACATGTGCAGACCATCTGCTCAAAACATTCAGCTTGGCTATGGCAATATTGACAATATAGATGACTGTCCTCAGCAGGCCATGCTTGACTGTTGATGCAGACACTGACCTGATCCACAGGGTTACCTTTGTGACTTGATCTTGGACCTGCCATGCAACCATAGACTTAAATGGTGATTTGGACTCTTGGCTGAACCTGTTTATCATCACAAGACCTGCTCGGGCCACCTTACTCAAATACTGTGGGATTGTCCCTTTTGTTGGTGAGGATGCTGTCTCTCTCTGTCAGTCCTGCAGTCACCAGTGGCTTCTACCTCCTTGTCCCTTAAGGAAGGGTGACTCCCTTGTTCTCTGATCTTTAAGCACAAAGCAAATTACCTATCCCAACATAGACATAGTAGTTGATTTGAAGTGTTCCTGGGATTGAGAGGAGCCCAACAGCACGGACTCTGAATCTCTTTCTGAGGTCAAACAACATAAAGGCTAATGTAATTGTCATTTAAGACATTTAATTGTTATAGTTAGAGAGTCCAGTCCAGACCAAAATAATTTCCCCAAACAAGTCTTAAGCAACTCAGAGATGGCCCTCCTCATTTCCTAAATCCAGGGTTAATGTCTGAATTCTTGGGATGGCCTTTCTACCTAGTCAGAGTAAGTTCAAAAAGATTGATCAGTTTCTTGGGTTCAGTTGCAGTTCATCTACTGACAGACGTAAAGAAGCTAGACATCTGCAATACTGAAGTACAAAGATTAATAATAATACAATTAAGGAGATTGTTAAATTGCATAAGACATCTTTTAAATATTAACTTGGATGGTTTAAAGGGGATGGGTATTAACGTGGATGGTTTAAAGGGTTCATTATCATTGAAGGTGATTTTCTTTGATCTAATGCAGGTGGGTCAAATGTCTTTGATCAAGGAGTAATGATTTGTGAAAAATAAAGGATAGCCTGTTTGTCCAGGTAATTAACACTAATGTGAATATTCTCTGAGTTTGAAGATTAGAACTAATTATTTGAATTTAGTTGTTTAATTGTTGATTCAAGTTGGCTTTAAAAACAAAAACAAAAACAAAAAAAGCAAACAGACTAAACAAACAAACAAACCCACATTATGTTAAAACCTGAGCTATTTGAAAGATTTAGTCAACATCAAGGTCAAGGTCATAAAATCAATGAGTTAAAAAGCCAGTGACACTGTTGGTCAAGTTTCAGCTTGAACACCTGGGGCACATCTAACAGTTAAAAGATGACAGAAGAACTTTTGCTGACTTAAGTGAACTTCAGATCATGTAGTGGCCAAAGACTCCCTCATTTACTTCTGCGAATATTTCCTCCGCACAGTTAACCTCTTTCTATATCTTTCACAGTTATGTTTTTTCACAATTGTTCCCAAACCACAGTAGTTATGTAACTTTTGCAAAGAGCTTTTAATCTTGGCCTTGCTGCTGGACTTGACCTGAAGCCTGTTGAAGTCAGTGCTTCAAAGATATCAATGAGTTTAAAATCAAAACCTGTTAAACAAACGTAAACAAATGTATGTGGGCATGAAACAATGAAGGTGACAATTCTGGGAATAAAGAATGCCTTTATGGTGCTAATTAAGGGGGCTCTCTGCTTTTCTGTTCATTGTGGGAATAGATATAGGTTGACTTGGATGCAGAGAAAATGAAGGTGGAGAAGAGAAGCACATAGCACCTAAAAAGGACATAAATTAAAAGGAGGATAGAAAAAGCAAGCAGGAAAGGAAAACAATGGCTTGAGGACACATTTTGGAAACTGAAAGGAAGGAGCAGGAAAAGAATGGGGAAAGACAGAACAAACATAATGATGTTACAGAATTAAGGTTGTCTTTATATGAGAGAGTGGACAGCTTTCATCTAGATGATTTTAGAGATTGTATAGACAACTACATTTGAGAATCCAGTACAGATTTTCTTTACTGGAAAAAAAAAAAAAGAATAAAACTACATCACTACCACCAACAACAACATAAAAACAACAAACAACCACACCTGGGGTGTGATTCATTTCATGACATAGAGATCAAGTGAATCATATCCTCTTCCAGTGTCTATAAAGTGGCTTTGAGTCAGCCCAAAGGAGGATATTCATGTTTCAGTTGCCTAAAGCTAGAAGGTGAAGCTACTCATTTATATTAAACTTTTGAAATAGAGAAAAATGACAAAGATTGTGCAGGTAAACCATCAGTTTTATTCTAAACTGGGTAGATGTGTCTTCTCATTTTGGTTTAGAGGTGCTGTGTATGTCCAGAGGATCCAGTGATTTTTGGTCTCAAGAAATGGCACTGGAGTCAAGCATCCTCAGGGATCTGGAAATGGTATTTGAATAAAGCAAGTGGGGCAGCTAGACACTATATTAAAGATTCTAATGTCCCAAATGAGATACACCATGGGCATTTCCCACTCATCTTTTGTAGGATATTATTTATCCCTCCTCTATAAATACAGAAGGATGTATATACCAGAAAAAGAGAAGGACTATTCACATCAAAGAGCTGTTTTGGCCCAAGAATAACTGGGTATAAAATTCCCATGAGTATATTTATCACAGAAATTTGAAGTAGAACAATAAAATATCAGAGGAGGAAGGTTTTGGAACAGCCCTGCAGTACAACTACTAGGAGCAGAAAAAGACCCCCAAAGCCTAATTATTTTTCATATGGAACTTGGTACATTTATTATAGGGATGCTTCTGCAATTACTAGGGAAGAAACTTGGAAATGCAGGATATGTCTTCCAGTTCAATATCCTTAGTTTCATAACTATCTGTCTTCAGAGACAAAGGTAACACCTCCATGATTTCCAAGGGAGGCTGTGTAACTTCCTTTAGGAGCAGGATTGCACCCATCATATGAATGTTCTTGGCAATAATATTTTGTCTCCTGTTTCCCCCATGGATGTGATACATTTTCAGATTCCAGGAAAAATAAATAAATAAATAAATAAATAGATAGATAGATAGATAGATAGATAGATAAAAGCTATTCAATGGGGAGCTCTCTTATTCTTTCTTCTGATGCTTGGTTGCTAATTTGCACTTTTATTACACCCAAAAGCAAATGCCTGTCTGACACAAAATAAATCAAGATGATTCAAGTGTTGTTTGGTTCCTTAGGAAGAAAATAATTTTTGAAAATAAAATGTACTCACTTAACTACCCACCAATGCTCACTGACGTTCTCCATGGTGTTCCTGACTGAGGGAAAATGTAGCACAGTGCAGAACAAAAAGGGATTTTATATGCCTAGCAGAAACTCTTAAAAATCATTTTCTTTTTTTCTTTTTTTTTTTTTTTTTTCCCCCCGGGAATTTTTCTTGCTCTAATTAAAAAAAAAAAGTGCCCCCACCCCCAGATTTCCCCCCCCCCCCGCCAAAAAAAAAAGGGCAAATACTGAGGAACTGTAAATTATAAATATTCAGAAAGCAGGGAATAAAAATAAAATATATTTTTCACGTTTATTTATTGAAATAAATACAAACATATTTTATATTTGAACTAATTTGTTTCTTTACCCTTCATCCTTTCTTCCCAGTTTCAGAATCATTCTTCATTTGACAGATAGTAGCCATGAGATAATTTTTCCTTTCTTTCTTTTTTAATAGCAGTTTGGAATCTTTGTTTTCAAAGAAGACGCCCACTAGGCACAATTCAGGACTTGTTATTAAAGACAAACTAACATCCCCCAAAGATTTTCAAACACTTCATGCCAGAATGTGGTATTTTAAAGCATTTCCCATTTCACATAATTGGATGCACGTGGCTTAGGAAGAGAAAGACTGTTTCAGCAAATATAAGAATTAATGCAATTTATTCGAGATGGTCTCACAGGACAGATATAGATTTTATGCATAATTCCAGGGAAGATAAAAAATGTTGAAATCAGTTAGGATTTCTGTATATTGCTTCAAGACCACTGACCTAAGCTAAGGTGGTTATTACAGACAAGGACTGAATTTAGAAAAAGTTGTCAAATTAGTATTCATCTTGGATCCAAAATTGAGCACAATTATCATCACTGGGAATAAGTGTTCCACCCTTATATTTCTTGGGATGCTTAATCAAATAATTAGTAAAACTAGTTCTAATGTTTGCATAATAATGAAAAAAGATCTCTATATTTCAGGAAAAAAACAAACAAACAAACAACAACAACGACAACAAAAACACTGCTTTAAGTTGATTGTAGACTACATTCATGCAAGATATATAAGAATAACTTTTATAAAACTGATTTCATATTTAAAATCTGTCTCAGGAATTTGGAAACCTCAGGTGAAAACACAGCTGGATAGAATCTTTGAGAACTCGGGAACAAGAAAATGAAGCTGCTTAGACGTGTAATAGTCATCCTCTGCACATGCGTATTCTGGTCACCATAGCAAATGAGTATCTCCTGCATATTTTCTCTTTTTTCCTTCTATAAGACAAAAGAAAATTTTAAGTCCTATATTTCTATAGGACAAAGAAGAAGTATTATTTACTTTAAGCCAAAGAAAACAGAAGTGTGGATCATATAGATATGAAATCCTGTTGTTAATGTTAGTCATAGTTTTGGTATTTATTTCAAGAAATAAAGGATTTTTCTCTCTTTTTAATCATTTATTCTAGAAGTATAGAACTATACTAGTATTTTGACTTCTGGAGTGACAAGCAAGTATTTTAGCAACTTTAGCCTCACAAACTTCATTATTTATTATTATTATTCTTATTTTACTGTGAGATATGGTTGTCCCATATTACACAACTGCTATGCTGACTAAAAGAGAAGGTTAACTGCTTATGAGTTTTGAGGAGAACCTATGCCTTCTCTTGAGCAGTGCACAAAACTATATTCTGAGGCACTGATAGTAACAGACTGTGGTGATTTTTAACCTGATATTTTAATCCACTTCCAACTGGAAGTTAAATAATGGAAGCTTTTATGATTTATTTTATATTTGTTATCATTTTTCTTGAGTCCTTTTGTAACTAAAATTGTGATAACAAGGACTTTTTCAATAGCCCAATGATACTATTTTACATGCTTTCTCCTGGGAGCTTTTTCTATTCCTTGTGGCATCTCATTCATCTTGATTTTGATCCCAGTTCCATCATTATCTGTCTGCAGAGACTGAAATGAACTTACTCCGGCTTTATGTCCTTGCAAAGAGGAGCAGAGAATGAGTCATTCACTGAGAAAATGTAGAAAAGTAAAGAATCTGAGACAATGAAGCAGAAAGGCGTTTTGGTATGGGTCTGATGGGAACCTGCAGAATCATGAACCACAACCACTAGAGATGCATTTTTGATGTCTCGCCAGCTCATACAGCTATATATTCTTGGTTCTTAGCATTTTGTGGTGAGGTTTGGAGTTTTTAGGTGTTATCAGGTTATAACCATACTAATGTAAGCAAAAAGTGTTTGTTTTTTTTTGTTTTGTTTTGTTCAGTTAAAAGTATTTCCAGAAAACGGCATGCTTCCAGCAGATAAATCTCTCCCATAATCACAGAATCATAGAATGGTTTGAGTTGGAAGAGACCTTAAAGATCACCTAGTTCCACCCACCCTGCCATAGGTGGGACACCTCCCACTAGACCAGGTTGCCCAAAGCGTCACCCAACCTGGTTCTCCATGAACATATAAGAACAAGAATACCTGTGTTTGTACATATTTTTAATCTGTATCACAGCACACTGTAAACTGTAAAAAGTTGCATACTATAAAAATTCCTGTAGAGACTCCTTATCCCCACCATTTCATCAGTCCCCACTTTGTTCTCTTGCTGCACACATACAAACACACCCTCTCCACTCTCCTCTGGCTGGCAATTATAGGGCTTGGGAAATTCAGTACATATGATATTTTCCTGTTCCAGTTAGTAGTGTGGTAGCTGGTCAGCAAGGAGGCTAAGATGAAGAGCTAGCTGCTAAACTCACACTGAAAACCTTCTTTGTGATTGGGTCACTACTTTGGATGCCTTTCCTGTACTCCTCTGTTGGATTTCATGACACTTGTATTGACCTTTCATCTTTGAGAAGCATGTTTCTACCACTTTGGTATAAATTTCCTGATGAATTCACATACTGTTGAGCAGAGAGAGAGGTGTGTGGGGGAAATAACATTGGACAGGCTGACAAATGAAGACTGTGATCATATAAAAATTTCTTTATAAAATAAAATTTCTTTATAAAACAAAACACCCTGGAGGCATTCAAGACCAGGTTAGATGAGGCCCTGAGCAACCTGATAAGGGTGGCATCCCTGCCTGTGGTTGGGGGTTTGGAACGAGATGGTTTTTGAGGTCCCTTTCAACCAATTCTATGATTCTATGAAAAAAGTTAAAAAACTACAAGGTATTATGTCAATCATAATATTATCAAAAGAATGTCCAGTTGGGGCAGTATTTAACAAAATTATTTCATACAATTCCAAAGAGGTATTTGGACTCTTAAACCCTACAGAACTACTTATACCAAAACAAACTAACAAACAAACAAAAAAAAACATAATAAATTCATCCATTAGTAGAGCTTTCATGACTGAATGAATTTCATTCATTGCAGCCATTTACATGAGAAAAAATGTCTAGATTTAACATAAAATCCAAAAAGAATACAACATAATAGGTGTTTTGTTTTGTTTTGGTTTTATGCTGTCAAAACTTTCAGATTTATAAATATGAAGTCATATTTGCAAAATGCTCACCAGATATATTTTTTGTTTATACCGATAGCATGCATATACAAAAACTATGCTTTCTTAATGTTTGGTTTTCTTTAATACAGACACAAACATGTACAAAAATGCATATACATAAAACAAATTACACACATATGTTCAGCATGTAGAAACCTGTATGGACATGAATCCTTCGTCACTACATAGCATTCCTGACACTCAGCTCCTTACTAGGATTATGAGATTCTTCAGAAGACAGAAATAAATAACTGGTCTCTTTTAAGAACAAAGACTGAAGTGAATGTATTTAAAAGCTGCACTGTGTTTTGATGTTATTATAGCAATCAAAGTCATAAAATCACAGAAACCAGGTAATAAAGAATGATTTCAAAGCATAAACTCTCTAACGATGATATGACAACTGCAGCAGTTCATCTATATTTATGCAATTTATACCATATGCCATACAATATATATTCATATCATACTAAAAAGTGTATAAATTATGGGTACATGGTTAAAAATCAGATAAAGAGATCAGGACACAAATATTAGCCAACACCCAGTGTTATATTACAAAGAACACGTGCATACATAATATATATATATGTGTATGTGTAGATTTGTAGGTCAAAATATCATTGTGTTATTGAAAATTCATCTTCTACACCTGCCAGTACTGCTTTTCTGCACTTTTATTATGATGAACTATTTATTAGCTTTGTAATCTGGTAGTGAAGACCCTGGAAGTCCTTCTGTGTTTCACTCAAACATTGGCAAGACAGGCGCTGATGTGTGAAACCAGGAGTTCAGCAACCTTTAGCAGTTAGTTCATCAGTTTCCCTGTCTTTGTGACAAAGAGGATATACTTTCTCAGCATGTAAGTTATTAAAGATATGGGCATCACATTATTTGTCTGCATCTATAAAGCTTGACATTGGTGGTGGTCTCAGCTGATGCTAATATAATTACTACTTAAACATTTCCCTAGGGTATTAAATGATTATTATTTCTTTTCTGTGTCTCTTGTGAAAGACTATGTGTGTTGCATGAATTTATGACAATAAATTCAGATTTTCCAAAATCTGTTTTCAAAGCCTTGAAAGCAACTAAACCAAAGTCACTGTCATTAAAATGTTGCCTGATTATCAGCATTGTTTCAATTTTGTATTGGATAATTTTCTGTAATCTGTACGATTCCCAAGTACCAAGCGTGGAATTAGATTTGCAGATTACAGTTAACTGTATGAAGTTCAACAGGGCCAAGTGCCGGGCCCTGCACCTGGGGCACAACAACCCCAAGCAGAGCTACAGGCTGGGAGATGAGTGGTTAGAAAGCTGCCTGTCAGAGAAGGACCTGGGAGTATTGGTTGATAGTCGGCTGAATATGAGCCAGCAGTGTGCTCAGGTGGCCAAGAAGGCCAAAAACAACCTGGCTTGTATAAGAACCAGTGTGGCCAGCAGGTCCAGGGAAGTGATTGTCCCCCTGTACTCAGCTCTGGTGAGGCCGCACCTCGAGTACTGTGTTCAGTTTTGGGCCCCTCGCTACAAGAAGGACATCAAGGTGCTCGAGCGAGTCCAGAGAAGGGCAACAAAGCTGGTGAGGGGTCTGGAGAACAAGCCTTACGAGGAGCGGCTGAGGGAGCTGGGACTGTTCAGCCTGGAGAAAAGGAATCTCAGGAGTGACCTTATCGCACTCTACAGGTACCTTAAAGGAGGCTGTAGCGAGGTGGGGGTTGGTCTATTCTCCCATAGTCCTGGTGACAGGATGAGGGGGAACGGGCTAAAGTTACACCAGGGGAGGTTTAGGTTGGAGATTAGGAAGAACTTCTTTACTGAAAGGGCTGTTAGGCACTGGAAAGGCTGCCCAAGGAAGTGGTTGAGTCACCATCCCTGGAGGTCTTTAAAAGACGTTAAGATGTAGAGCTTAGGGATATGGTTTAGTGGAGGACTTGTTAGTGTTAGGTCAGAGGTTGGACTCGGTGATCTTGGAGGTCTCTTCCAACCTAGACGATTCTGTGATTCTGTGACCCCAAAGGCAGAAGCTGCATAATGTGCTGGCTTCAGCAGCAAAGGCAGATGGTATATCTCCCATTCTTCCAATGCACGCCTGCAGCTTGTAGTGATCATTCACTCAGTTTTTCTTATCCGGATGCTTGTACAACTGCTCAGTGAATTTACCAATATCCATCTGACAATATGAGATATCTGCTTGCACTGATTTGAAAGTAAGGACAAGGGGGAGAGGAATCAGTTTCTAGACACGTTTGAAAACTCTGGTGTATCAAAAGTCAAAAATAATGTCTCTCAACATCCATCCTTCAAACTGAGATTTTGATGATCAGACAAACTGTCTGGCTTCCAGTGTTGCTGTTCACTGATCTAGTTGTTGTATTTGGTTTACATCTCTCAGGTTGCTATAGAAAGACAACTGGTATTATGATGATTTTACTAATAATCAGATATTCCACATAGAATAGTTACGTAATAAGAAAATAGTGAGATAGTTCTCCCAGCAAACTGTATGAATGTGGGAGTGGCAGTGTTGCATTTTTTCCCAAAATTACTTATGACAATGAAAGATTTAGGCACAGGGAAATGCAGACTCACAATTGCACCTGTATTTAAATCTATTTTTATTGCTGATATGTCACTCTAAATGTATTACGAATTTATTTCCCTATTAACTGGGGGAAAAGCACTGACAGCTTTTCACTATTAGTCCAATCATTGTTTTATTAAATTAATAGTAATTAAGTACTTTTCAGCTTCCTGATGACTGTTAGACCCAGATATCTATGACAGGTCATTAGTTGTAGAGTAGAATGGTCAGGCACTAATATTAAGCAATGAGATTGTTTATTCATGCACTGCAGAGGTTAGAATTAATAATCATGCTAAATTGAATCTCATGAATAATTCATTGAAAAAAAAATCCCAAACAATTTGCTATAGCTACCAGAAGAGATGTATTTTTAAGAAACAAGGGCCAAGTTTCCCTTTGCTTCACCTAGGTGTAGTAATCAGAAATAAACCTGCTTGCTGGCAGGGAGAGGCTTAGGAAATAAGAATGCTGAAAGAAACTTGGGATGACATAAAGCAGAAAAGTTGTTACATGCTTGTGATGTGCTATAGCAGAAAATAAATAAATAACATACACCACTGCAAGTTTGGGAGGCATTAAATCAAAGAGCCAGAGAAGATTAGTATGCTGTAGTTAAGTACTCGTGAGAATATGCCTGAGATTCCTGTCTGAGGTCTGTACTTATAGTTAAAAAATAAAATAAAATAAAATAAAATAAAATAAAATAAAATAAAATAAATAAATAAATAAATAAATAAATAATCAGTTTAGATGGTATTATTAGGTACTGGACGAAAACCAGTTATTTGGAGATCATTTAATTGCACAAAAAAACAGGGGACGGGGATACTTTTAAAGAGGAAGATGTGATTTTCTTTAAAATCATTTATTGGAGGTCTGTGTTTACATTTCTGGAGAGTCAAAGACTACTGAGTTTATCAGTACTGCTTTCAATTGTTTGTACTTGGGCTGTGTGTTGCCTCAGCTGCCTCCACAGAAAGATTAGCCCATGGAGAAAAGGAAACTAAATAGTAGCATGGCCTCATGTTTGCACAAAAATATTGTGGTTCTCTTCCAAAATTTCACTGATAACTTTTGGGTAATATCTCTATTGTATATAAACTCTGTGTAGAACTGGAATGGTAATGGTTGTCTTTCTATATCAACATGAGAGCTGTGAACCAAATACAACTAGATCTCTGAACAGCAACAGTGGATGTCAACCCGTACTGCAACACTGGTAGTCATCTATAGGTCCACCCTGGCACAAAGGCTTGTCCATAGAAGAAACTGATCCAACAAAAAGCAGAGCCTCTCTGAGTCACGGGATGCTCAGCCCAGCCACGTTTTGCAATGGAGCAATGGGATCCTTGTGAAATTATCATCTCCTCCTCCTGAGTTCTCTCTCTTTCCATCTAATGAAGGGCTGGGTTAGGTGGAAACATTAAAATATATATATATATATATATATAATAAAAAAAAATAAAGCTATATATAATATTTGAGGGCAATCAGGAACTATCAAAAGAAACAATATTTAGGAAGGAGAGGAAAAACAGAAGTTTAGGAAAAAAAGCGAAAACAACATGGGTGAATCTTTTGATAGAAAATGCTTGGCTTAATAAATGATTATTTATTTTAAATTAGGGGAGAAAACTTGAAAATATAGAGCAAAGAACTCCTTGCATTTCCAGTGGCACTAAGAACAAAAATCTCACTCTGACTTCCCAAAGAACTCAAAAGTCAGACACCTTTACTTTTGCACCAGTGTCTAAATGAAGCACCTGACATTAAACAGCAGATGACCTGAGCATCTCCTCGCCTTTTAATGTCAAGCAGACTGAACACATGCTCTTCACTATTTCAGAGACAGGCAGTAAGAATCTACATGCCTTTTATTTTTATTTATTTATTTTTAACTTCAGCAAAACCAATTACATTTCCCCATTCAGAAACAAATCAGCAGAACACCTGGGTGGGTTGCAAAAGCATTTTATAAACACGGCTGTCACCATATCTTCACTATTCATTTGTGTATTAAGCTCCTAATTTTGAGTGCTAGCAAGAGGTTTCTCAAAGTTCACATAGTGTAATTGTTACCTAAGGCTGGGAGATTCTGCTTTGCTTTCTAGGTTATTTAGCTGCAGATAATTTATGAGATTGCTGAGGAGGTTGAAAATTGTTTCACCTCTCACTTGTTCATGCTTGCACTGGTTTTAGAACAGATGGGAGAGAATTTTGCAGTTGTGAATGTTTGATTCACGCCACCTGGCTGACTCCCATGACTTGATGAAGACAAAAGCCAGAAGGGTGGAGAGGAGCTTCAGTGTTTTTCAGTCTTAGAGTTGGTTTGACAGATATGCAGTCTTAAAGCATAAAAGTAATTCCTTAATTCAGTGCTTTGTCTGCTTTTCTTACTGTGGTGGTTTTACTCGGGTGGGTGGCCGAGCTTCACCACAACTGCTCTCTCACTCCCCCTCCTCAAAGAGGAGCGGGGAGAAAATACGATGAAAGGGGCTCAATGGTTGAGGTAAGGACGAGGAGATCACGCAGTAATTATCGTGACGGGCAAAACAGACTCAGCATAGGGAGATAGTAAGATTTATTGACTATTACTAACGAGCTAGAGAAGCGAGAAACAAAGGAAAGAAACTAAAAGCACCTTCCCCTCCCCATCCACTCTCTTTCGCCTCCTCCCCTCAAGTGGTGCAGGGGGACGGGGGAATGGGGGTTATGGTCAGTCTATAGCGCTTCTTCTCTGCCGCTCCTTCTCGGTCACTCTTGTTCCCCGTGCTGTGGGGTCCCTCCCACTGGATGCAATTCTTGCTAAACTGATCCAACGTGGGCTTCCCACAGGCAGCAGCTCTTCAAGAACTGCTCCAGATATGGGTCCATACCATGGGGTCCATCCCTCGGGAGCAAACTGCTCCAACCTGGGTCTCCCACGGGCAGCAGCTCCTGCCAGGTCACCTGCTCCTGCGTGGTCTCCTCTCCACGGCCTACAGGTCTGGCCGGGAATCTGCTCTGGCAGGGGTCTTCCACAAGCCACAGTCTCTGTCGGTGCAGGTCCACCTGCTCCACCGTGGTCTCCTCCACGGGCTGTAGCATGGAACCCTGCTCCACTGTGGTACTCCATGGCTGCAGGGGGACATCCTGCTTCACCATGGTCCTCACCACAGGCCGCAAGGGGCTTCTGCTCTGGCGCCTGGAGCACCTCTCCCCCTCCTTCTCAACTGACCTGGGCGCCTGCAAGGCTGTTCCTCACTCCTCTCACTCTCCCAGCTACTGTGTGGCACAGCGTTTTTTTTTCCCTGTCTTCTCACAGAAGCCACCCCTATGGCCCCCTGCTACCAAAACCTTGCCACGTAAACCCACTACACTTACTTACATAAGGTCACATTAGTGAAGCTATATAGCATTTCTCAGGTCTATACAGAGTTATGGTAAGTGAAACTAGTAGGAGTGGTTTTGGTGATAACTGTGTAACCAGATTGGCTCTGGTTCTGAGATTTGCCAGTGACTTTCAATCTCGCTTTGTTTTTTTTTTTTTTTTCTTAGCTCCTGTTGTCTTAATGGTGTAGAAGTGCCAAGTAAATAGCCCATGAATAAGACTTATGTTAACTATTGAAAAGAGTTTTTGTTGTTGTTATTTGGTTTTTGTTTTTGTTTTTGGTGTAAGGACATCATATTTGGACCTGAGTTTTAATCCTTTCTCTGGTGAATAATATCTGACATAACTCACTCATCTCAATTAGAACTAGACATAATCTATTTTACATTGTTGTGTCTTTGTCTCAGCTACATCCTTGCTGTCCTTATGAATTTGATTAACTAACGGATTTTGATGTCATAGCTGAACCCACCCAATGACCAACCCTGCTAAAGGTGAAGATCTGCCCTCAGCCTTCTTGCCATCAGCCACATAGTTTTGCTGCTTCCTTTTTGCTATTAATGGCATTTATTTGATCCTACGTTCAGTACGAAAACAATGCTTATTGTTGGGGGGTGGGGTGGGTTGTTTTGTTGTTGTTTTGTTTTGTTGTGTTTGTGTTGTTGTTTTTTTTTTTGGGGGGGGGGGGGAGGAGGAGTTTTTAGTTTTCACTAGGGTTCATTTTCTAGGATTTAGCTTCCAAAGGTGATTCACGAAGGGAAGGGTAGGAGGTCAGGAGAGTAGCACACAGAATGCAAGGGAAGCATTTAGCCAGAGGCAAGAGATAAAGGAAGTAGAGGATGTGATTGGCACTTTTGGTGACAGGTATCGATATAACTGTTTTACCTATAACAAGAAATCTCTGAATTACCTGATTTAGCAAAATTCCTTTTCTTTGCATGATGAGATAGCAGCACCTCCAAAAGGGTTGATTCAGATCTCAGATTGTCAAAAACCTTTTCCTTACAGACTCCAAGGGAGCCCATCTGAACTCTTAACGAGGCACTTCAGTTGAAAGTCTGAAGTTAGCTGAGATCTGGGCCTTTGTCACCAAAGGGAAGTCACAAAGAGAGGGGAAATCACTAAGAGAAAGGCATTACTGTCTGCTTCAACGATCTTTTGTGAAAGCAGTTGAATTTTGAGTAGATAGTAAAACCTATTTATCTTTTTTGTTTGTTTGTTTTGTTTTATATGAGGCTCCATTGACTGCAAAGAAAAACGGTAAAATATTTCAAGAGATTAGAGATCAGAGGCATTTTGATATTAATTTTCCTTTTTGGAACTAATTAATTTTCCTTTTTGTCTGTGCCAGAGTTCCCCATCTGAAAAACGGTGCCAAGTGGTGTCTTTCCGAGTCGAAGGAAAGATGAATATGGGTATGGGAAGGACAGCATCTGATCCTTTACAGTAACTGATTAAGGACCTTTTCCAGTGCAACAATGGGTAATTAGAAAGGGAGGAAGTGATCGGAACCAAAACAGGTCAGTTGTACTAATCGATAAGGAAAGAGGCAGAATGTGGGTATGTAGGTTCAAGCAAGGTTGTCTGAGGACAACGTATCTGGATCAAAATGATAAGAAGTAAAGAAGATGGAACAATAAGCAAAGTGCTGAGAAACAGACCTGACAAAGCAAAGATGGAGACAATGACAAGAAGCAAATCTCCAATCCTGGCTGATGAATTATCAAACTACTGGCACCACTTCCAGGAAGATCAACCTCAACTTTGCACCTGGGGTTGGTGCGGAATAGGTGTAGACAGGGAGAGTACAGAACCCATTGGGGAGCAGATGGAAAAAAACAGGGGGTATGGGTAGAAAAGGGCTGCTCACAAATAAAACTGGTCTGGTCAATGCACTTCTCCATCTGAGCCCTGCACCTGATCACTACATTCTGTTCTATCTTATATTTCCTCATCAAATCTTAACTCTCTCTGCTTATTTGTACTCTCTCTCCAGTGTGTATGTGTGCTGAAGGACTGTGTGCCAGCTACTGTTGAGACCTGGGGGTCTGTGTGAGTGAATTTTGGGCCAAGTGAATTGTCAGGCCTGGTGTGCAGGCCCTGAACTATGGTGCCAGCTGCTGGAGCCAGTGGTGTCCTGCCATCAGTAGCTGGGGGGGGTTGGGGGGGGGGGGGAATAGCTCTCTGGATCTGAAAGGGCCTTACAGACTTTGAGCCCAGAGTATCTGCTGCTGGGGGACCAGTATAAGTGAAGTTGGTGTCAGATACTGGAGTCAGGCCAAGGGTGTAGGCCCTGTAGTTACTGAGGTGACAGGTGCCAGAGCCAGTGGGGTCCTGGCACCAGCTACTGGACAAGCAGAGCCTTCTACCCCCAGGCACAGGGTGGGAGTGATGTGTGTTCCCAAACCAACTACTGGGGGGGAGGGGGGATCAGCATGAGGGGGGCAAGTGAAGGGCTGTGTGAATGTGTTTGTGCTTGTGAACCTTGAGAGTGCTGTGTGTCTGCCTTCACTACTGAATTTTTGTCTCTACCAGCCAGAGATGAAAGGGTCTTTGTGTCTATGTTTTGCAGAAGTCCTGTGTGGAAGTGCCATTGAAGTCAGCCCTTGGCCAGGGCAGCCTGAGTGACTGCCCATGTCCTGTCTCTGTGTATGCCTGTGTATATCTGGTACATGCGTTCAGCTTTGCTACCAGGTGAACCTGCAAAGAAGGCCACGTCCCCCAGCCTGGGCAGAGATCTCAGGTCCTTGGGCTGCAGTGGTGCTGGGCCGGAGTGGCTGGGAGAAGGTGACCACTCTCTGCATCTCACTTAGCAGAATATGACAACATTGAAATACAGATCCTTCAGTTATTACTGAAGGAATAGAAAGAGAAAGGAAGGAGAGGAAGGAATGGAAAGCATTTGTATCTATTTGTCTGTCTAGCAGCTGTATTTCCAGAAGTGGTCAGGGTTTGCAGTTTCCTTTATGATATTTGAGAATCCCCCGTCTGCTGGGATCTTGCGAAAGCTGCCCCTTTAATGCTTCTGCATCCCATTTCCCCATTTGTAAAATAGAGATTGTAAAACTTATTTTGTCTGGCTGAGCTGATCAGACAGAAAGCACTTCAGGGCAAGGACCATCTTTTACCAAAGAAGAGTATCATATAGGAAAGGTAATAAAAAAGTATCCATCCAAATTGTTTTTAATAGAAAATTGTGTTTTCAACAGAGAATATAGGCATACAAATCAATTACTGTATATTGTAGAAAAGTTATTACAAAACTTGCCGAACATCCCCTTGAGGCTCAGTTCTATGGTTACTTGATGTGAGGCAGGTTAAGTTATGTATTGTCATTTCTGCTACTCAGTTTCCCTGTTGCATTTAATGAGTATGTAAAAAATAAAAATTAAAATTAAAAAAATGGTGCCGTTGCAAGGCTTCATTCATTCTTGTGAAACACCTTGAGCTCCTCTAGGTGTTTCTCAAAAACTTGATTATTCTGACATGCAAACAATAAAAAGTTGAGGAGCAGGAACCACTCCCTTTAAACACATTTGACTTACAAGCTCTATAACTTTCAAACAAGATTAGTATTATCAATAAATCACCAGGTTCACAGATGAGAAACACGACAGAATGCCTTGTTGCTGAGGCATATATAATGACAATAGGTGCCTTAGCAACAGTTATAACTGTGCTGCAACAGATTGTGCCCTAAAGCAGAAAATATACTGCACACAAGAGGTTGTTCAGGTCTAGGAAAAATTAAAAACTTTAGTTATCATTGTTAGCGTTTTCAGGGTAGAGAGATAAAGAGAGCAGGAGCAGGAAGAGCGGCACTGAGGGAAGGGGAAAAGGATTGGTGAGAAATTGCAAAGCTCCCAAGTTTTAAGACAGTTCAACCAGCTGTCGAGTAGCCAGGCAGAACAAAGTAGAGCACGTTTTGGGAGAAAAGTTTTGCAGTACATAATCATGAGGGTAACCATGGGTTCAGTGATCCCACACACTGCAAAGTCCTAATGACACGTATCTTCTCCTGAGAGTCAGTTCTCTGACAGCTCGCTATTTTCTCATACATTCTTGCTGTATGTATCCCAGGGCATACCTAGTTTTCTGGCTTGCTTCATCTGAAGTCAATGAGAACCTGCGTGTGCCAGATACACTCTGAAAGGTTGATTTGCCACCAGTTTTACTGGTGCAGCTCCAAGGAGCAATACAGGAGGAAAAGAGGAGAAAAAAAGAAGAAGAAAAAAAAAAAAGAGAGAGAGAGAGAAACTCAGAAACACATAATTATTCATATATAATGTTATACAAACAAGATACCATAAGATTTGAGAAGGCAGAAAGACTCTTGCAGGAGGGCTGCAGGAGGCTCTGGAAGGTGAAGGTGGGAAAACAGTGTGAACTGTGGAATGTCACAGTTGTTACTTTCTTTTCAGGTGCCCGAGGAGATGGTGACGCAGCAGGGTAATAATTGCTATCTGCATAATCAAAGCAGCTATCCTTTCTCAGCCTCATGGATGCAGTGCTGAATCATGAGTAATTTCTGCACTCATTCTTCTCCCATTACATTCAGTGGAAATTTACACAAGTTTGGCCTTAATGAAACAGGGCCCCATCCCTGGATTTCTCCTTGATCTGGAGAAAGTTGGTTCATGTGGATCGTTCCTAGGTTTCCTCATCTGTGTCCTTCCTCTGTGACTTCAGTGAATGTATTGTTCAAGATGAGCAATAATTTTATAGACTGAGTAAGCAGCTTTACGCTTTCCATTTTCTTTAGGATTTTAGTATCAAAGTGGGGCTGGAGGCAATTGCTGCTACTTCATTCTAAGCCTGGAAAGTGGGAAGATTGTTCAAATTATCTCATCTTTGAGAAAGTTTCCAGTGTGGTACAGCAGCACAGGCAAGCCAATAGGTCTTTCCTGTATTTTCAGTTGCCTGTCATGAGCCAAGTCTCAGCTTGCTGCTCTATCCAGATGGCATCATTGCTCAGTGAGGAATTTCCATCATAAGAGGTGATGATACAGATCTGAGTATCACTGGTATAATAATAACAGCCTTCATCAGGCTACCATATCAATTCTCCAAGTGGTATCACACAAAAAAAGCACAAAGCTAACACAAATAACTCCTGTGGGACCCTGGACCCTCAGGGCAGATGAGAAATTACCCTCATCTCTACTACGACATCCTACATTGCCTGCACTCCATGGATCTGTGCTGTTCTAAGCCTTTTTCTCATCACGTGTCGTGGCAGGAAGAGCAACTGGAGATGATGGTGAAAACTGCGATGAATATGTTAGAAGAGAAAAACAACCCTGTTATGGGTTTTGTAGCTTGGTTTGGGATTGCAGCTTTTCTTTCCTAATGCCTGGAATAGAAAGGGAATCCCAAAAATGCCCACAAATGGCATCTCATCCTCAAATAACATAAGCTTTCAAAACCAGAAGTCCTGCCCTACTCATATAGTGAATTAATCTGGTATTTTTCAAAACTGGAGCACCAGGGGGCAGCTTCCCTAAGGACCACCATTATGAGTATTTCCGTTTGTAAACAGGTTTTGGATAAAGCACTTTACACTTGAGAAAAATATTTCCCTTTGCCCCTTTCAGCTATCCTGAGCAGGGGCTCCTGGCAGCCTCACTCTGTTCCCTCACTCATATTCAGTGGGCTTAAGATACACGGCAGAGCCCAGTGAAGACAGCAAATACGCTGGAGACATTAATGATGTTTAGATCCTGACTCACTCTTTAAAAGTCATTGGTAATATGTTGAATGGACAAATTGTAAATGAAAACACTCTCTAGCTTGATTGCATAAAAGAAGCCATGAGGAGGCTGCAGGTATTGTCCATATTTGCAGTCAAGAATGCAGTAGGTACTCTGAGAGGGACATGAGGAAAACTATTTTTCCTTCATCAACATGGTGGCTTTATGCACATTTGAGTAATATTTCTTTGCATTATACAAATATTTTTTTGTGTGTGTGAAGAGAAAGATTTTTACCTCTTAAAAGGCTTTTTATTTATTTATTTATTTATTACTAACAAGGATCAGAACGTTCCCATCCTAGTATATATAATAGACTCTAATTTTATGCAAATGCATCATAAGTTTTTAATCCATCTTCTTTTCTGAATTCCCACTTCTATCAGATATAAATTATTAACTGGTTGAATCATTCTCCTTTTTTTTTATTATTACTATTATTGTTTTTTAACTAGTAGCTTCTAGTGTTCTCATTCTTTCTGAAAAGAACATTTGATTTGTATATTTGTTTGTCTGGGTTTTGATTATTTGGAAGAAACTGATTTTCTTAAGAAATTGCTCAATTTCAGGAGCTGAGTCTTTAAGGAAAATATCACTATTATAAATTAATAGTAAGAATATGGAAATTCGTTATGTTGGCTCAAAAAGTTAATCCAAATCAAACCCTAAGGACAGGTGCATACACAAATAAAATGGATTTCAGATTATTTATATTTCAGTCTTGGAGCAACACTGAACCCATGGAGCAGCACTGTAGACTTTTTTGAAAGCAAAAGACTAATCACTTAGAAGAAGAGTTGAGTAGGACATATTTGTCAAAACACTGGGTAGAAACCTGTAGAGCTGTGTTGCTGTTCATAACTGGCAGCTGGCCTTTCTTCTTTCAGGTCAAGTTATGTTCATGTTAGAAAGACTTCTGTCTTTTA
>CM021699.1:112647099-112666075 GCA_011074415.1 Stictonetta naevosa
TTTTATTTTATTTTATTTTATTTTATTTTATTTTATTTTATTCTATTCTATTCTATTCTATTCTATTCTATTCTATTCTATTCTATTCTATTCTATTCCATTCTATTCCATTCTATTCTTTTCTATTCTATTCTATTCTATTCTATTCTATTCTATTCTATTCTATTCTATTCTATTCTATTCTATTCTATTCTATTCTATTCTATTCCATTCTATTCTATTCCATTCTATTCTATTCTATTCCGGCCTTCTTGTATTCACATTCCTGCAGAAATTTACCTGGACTGCTTTGAAGGATGTATTTTGTTCACCCAGAAAGCTCATAACAATCAAATCAAAACATATTTTCTTTTGGTCCCCTAGAACAGTACTTTTTTTTTTTTTTTCTTTTTCTTTTTCCTCCAGTGTATTTTCCATGCTAAATTTAGCCTCTATCCACTTCTCTTTAGAACTTTTTAATTAATCATTCCGTGGTTAAAGAGGTTTGGTTCGGTTTGGTTTTGTTGTTTTTCTTGTTTGTTTTAAAATTTATATATATACATATATATATATATAAATTGTTTCATTTGGTTGTTTGTGGTTGTTGTTTTTGTTTGTTTGTTTCCCTGGAGTTAGTATACACCAACCTGGTAGGATAAGATAATTTTATGGTAAACTGTCTAAGATGCAGGCAACAAAACAAGCAAAGCCAATTGTACATCAACAAGATTTATTTTTTCTCTAAGAGACAAGCACTGCTTAGTTATGAGGTTCTGCAAAATAAATTACTGAACAGTGATCCAGGTTATCCATTTGCATAATTTGGCAGTACTAGTACTAGTATGGAGCTGTGCCAATGTATAGTAATTAGGGTATGAGACAGTCCAGCATTGGACTAAAAAATGCTACATGGTTATTGATAAGGTGCAGTAAAAACATGTCCCATGGAATAGATATTCACCATTTGACAGTTTTACCAGCTACCCGTGCTGTGAATTTCAAACTAGAACTGAAAACGGTAACTTGGGTTGTTGTTTGTTATGTATTCATTTTCACTTCCCTAAGTTTAGACTTAAATATTAATGAAGGAAAGATTAAAAAAATAAAAGCAAATCCCATAAACCCCCTCCAGCCATGCTGTGGGAATCCATCATTTTCTAGCTAGTGGCAATACAAATAATGTAATGTCTTTTTCCTCCTCATTATTAATGGTACTTAGAGATACCTGAACTACCTGGAAAATAAGTAAATAAAAATAATGGAGTATTCAGCTACTTGTGTATTCTTGGCATACGGATGGAGCACATTTCTTCCTGATTAGAACAGCAAGAATTGTCTGTCATCTCTGCCAAGTTCCAGCTCAACTGCTCAGCACTGAAAACAGTCTCTTTTGATGCTTCTTTGGCCATAACTCAATCTCTCTAGTAGCAGTAAGGGTTGGATGAAGGAATGTTTTTCAGTTTACTGCTGAGGAATAACAAGCTTGAGGAAAAGTGTTAGCTGGGCTGAAGTGAAAAAGACATTTTCTCTTAGATTTAAAACTATGATTTAACCTGTGTATTTTGTTTAGTTTATTTTGTTTTTAGCTTTTTTTTTTTATCTTATTTTTCTGTTTTCATAGAAAATAAAATGTTTTCAATTATAATATTTCATTATAACATGTTTATATTTTTAAAATACTTAATCATCTTTTTGCTTTTCTAAAATGAAATATATCATTAAAAAGTCCCCTGAGTGTTTTTCTTATATTCAGCATTTATCTCAGTTGGGGGGAGTTGAGGGAATCTTTCATTATCTGTGTTTGATTTTGCCCAAAAGATGCATCCATCTGAAGCTAGATTTGAAAATCTGTTTTATTCTCCATGAAACAAGTCATAATTTGTATTCATAATTTGTATTTAATAAGTTCATTCACAATTCTGGCAGATGAATGGAGGGGACAGACTCTTGCTATTGTCACTTCCACTCAGATGAACACTGGGAAGAACAATCTTCCTGGGGCTCAGGGCTGCAATACAGCAATTTTTGCAAGCATCCATTAGACAATGTCAGAGGGCATGGTTTCAGCTGTGGTAAATTAATATTGGTAGCATACTGACTTAGATGAGCTAATAACATAGCCTCCTGAATGTATCCCAGCACACAGTTTATAGGAAACAAAGAGAGAGAGGCAATTCCAAGAAAGATGTATACCACCATAGATGTCTTTGAATACTTTTCTGATTGTCGTGAAATTTGCCATAGTTTGACAGGTTATACCCAGTACAAATGAAAGGATTCAAGAACCTTCAGTAAGCTGGAAATAGCTGCTAGTCAGATCAGGCTGATCAAGCCCATTAATTTTGTTTTACAAACCACAGATAAACTTTTTTATATACTTTCACCCTTTTACTTGTTTTTTTCTCATTCCACCTTAATGATTTTATGCAGTGTTTTCATACAAATTAAACAATAGATCTTATGTAAGTAATTGAATTCTGAGTTCTTCTAAAATGTTTCAATAGTGAGAAAAAGAGAGAGAGGAAAAATAAAAGATTAGTACAATAGAGAAGATCTATGTGAGGCAGAAAGGAAAATAATTGGTTGTTATACTTTGTTTAATCTGTATGAGGATAAAAAGGACAAACCCTGTATGTAAGAGGGCATCAGCAAGATTAAACACTTAAGTGTGGTGACTGACTTACATTCCCAGGGTTAAATTCAGGGTGAGAAATTTTCCACAATGGGAGAGGAAGTTTTCACCTTTTTCTGAAATAAAAGCCAGATACCAGGCATCAATATCAGGATGATCATATTCCCCTTCTACAAGTGTGTACTGCACTACCTGTACCACATCCTTTGCCGGTTCCAAAATACAACAGCACCCATTTGCTCATTGTGCTGCTCTGCAAGGCACTGCAAATTTTAATCAGCTGGGATAAGAACATTTATTTTCAAAGCAGCATGTAAAAGTGTATCCAGAATTTCATTTATTGTGTGATTTTCCAGTAACCAGATAGCACCTTTTGCTTTAGTGTATTCATTTGTAAAACCACAGATTATTATTGGCATTGAAAGGGGCTGTTGGAGGGAGTGTTTGATTTTAAAATGCTTTGTGCTCTCTGAACAACCTGTTCACCACCTCAGGCTTTTAGACATCCTCTGAAGTAAAGGCAAGGGAGGGAGAAAATCAACAGTGAACGGAAATATCACCTGCCCCATCAGAATGAATGGACTTTTGTGATTTTTTTTCTTTACCTGTATATACATTTAGACTCCCTCTTATTAATTTAGCCAGTCTTCTCAAAGAATATCAACTTTCAGCACCTGTGTCTCAGCTACTTCTGTATATTTGCAATATGCTTGGTGATTATTGCTTTAAATATTCTGCTCACAGACAATACGATGAATTTACTTTAAAATAGACACATGTATTATGTATATATAGATATTTACAAAGATTCCTCAGGTAGCTTAGTTCCTATGAAGAAATGTAGAGAGACAGTTACTTAATCTCTTTTGTCTCAAGTAATGATACACAGTGATGGATAGAAAGAGGCAATAGACTGTGATTCAGTAGTATTATTGCTCATTTCCTCCAGCTCATAAAATCGCTGACCCTCTGCAATTGACGTTCTTCCAGCAAAGAGATGTTTCTCTATGGATTGCAGGTTCTTAACTGTCTGTACAGGCTGAATTCAGCCATGCTACTTGAAACAGCACTTTACTTCTTGAAAGGTATGAATGGTTGTAGGGGAAGGACAAAAGAATTTGCCTACAAACACAGTGTGAGATTGTAATTCCACCTTTGACAAGAAACAAAGAGTTTTCCAACCCACTGCTGAGCCTGTGGGGACCACGAGTCGGCAGATGTGTTTGGTTTCTGAGACTGAGGATGCAATTGCTTTGAAGATCATATACTCTCCTCCATGGGTAAGGAAGTCCCTGTCACAGTCCCCTATGCATAGATGAGAAGGGACCTTCCCTGGCTCCCTAAGATTCTTCCCAGCTGCCAAGTGGTACTGAACTCTACTACACAGCCTCGTGTGCTGGACATGTCAGCCTGCACCCTACTTGCTTCAAGCAGAGAAGATGTTTAGTATATGAAATTTAGGTCCAGTGCTGAGTATGAACATCATCCAATGGTCTTGTCTTCTCACAGGTTGTGGAAGAAAGAAAGGAGTAGAGAAGTAGGTAAAGCTGGTGGAGAGCTACCAGAGCAGTAAAATATCCTGCTTCCATATGACTATAAGTTACTGCATCCATACTCCATACTGCAATCCTGTAGCTAAAGGGAAGCAGGGAAGGGATCATAACCCTCTCCATCACAGTCCCTTCCTTGGGCTGCTCTCAGGGAAGCATAACTACATGCCACCCCTTACTCAGGACTCAGCCTAAGGGCACAACGTAGCCCACTGACACCAGAGATGGAAAAGACCTATTAGGTCCATTTAGCCAATTCCCCAGACATTACAGGGGTCGTTCCTGCAGTCATTTCCTCCTGCTACGTCCAGCCTAGATAGCCTTGGGCATGAAGCTGTCATGTAGCTGACATGTTCACCACTTCACAGGTTTGCATGTTGCTGGGACTTCTGAAACTGGGCTTTGGCAGTTTTTCAGATGTATAATAGATGATGTTTATGTGACTGCAAAGTCCCTGTGACCCTGGATGTATCAGTGTGGGTAACAGCACAGTCTTTAATGTGAGTTTGGTTGATACTATATTACCTGTAGCAGGTAAGAGTCAAAATAGGGTCAGTGAACAGTAGGGTTGGTCTGGTACTACCTGGCCCATGCTCATACGGAAGTAGTATTGTTGGGTAAAGTGAGGAAAAGAGGCACAGTGTGTGGTAGGTATATGGGTATGCTGCATAGCCATAGCATCAGCCTTAGCAATACTCTAAGAGCATCTTCCCCATACAATGATACAAAGAGTAGAGAAGGTAGAGTCTGTTGAGTCAGGCCTTCAAAGTTCACATTCCACTTTTTCTTTTCTTTTTTTTTTTTTTTTTTAATCTTCTTATTGTTCTGGAGCAACAGCCATTCACAAGTTCATAGTCTTTTCACATCCCCATAATGCTTCCCTTTTTTCCCCCTATCTAATATTCTACTCTGGCCAGAAATTAAGAGAGGTAGGGAGTCAAGACTCTATCCACCTCCCTCGCCTCTTATTCCCTTGTGTCATGTTCCCTTGCTAGTGGCACAGCATAACAAACAAATTACTTCTCTTACCTAACTGAATTAAAAATGCAAGTAGCCCCTTCAGGAGCATCAGAGCATTTTATTTCCCCATGTGGTGGATGAATTCACATTCTATTGCTTGTAAAGCAAGAAGTTAAAAGAAGCAAAGACAAAGAATGTGTGTGTTAAAGAAAAATAAACTAAATTAAATGGGAGGAAAAAAAAAGGGAGAGAGACATCTGCAGAACAAACAGCAGACAATTGTGTGCTTTCTTAGGGATTTAATGTGTGGAACCAAGTGCTGAAAAAAGTGAATGTATTTTTAAAAAGTCTTTTGTTCAGTGTGGGATAGAGATGGAGTCTAAGCAGTTAGTGTAGAGAGAAACCAAATTGTTAGACGGATAAATAATCTAGGTAAGGAGAATCTTACCTGTCAGTACTGTCTCTGTCCCACTTTAAGGTTCCTGAGTACCTTCATGGTTCTGAGAATGAATGAATTCATACCTCACTCAGTGCCACAGGAAAATGGAAATTGTAGCTTTCCTTACCTTGGGGAAGTAGCATGGAGTTAAATATGTTAACCTCAGAAGATTAGGCTTACAAGAGTACAAGCACCAGGGCTATAGGTGCATCTCAAATAATTACCATTATATAGTTTTAAAAAAAAAAATGTTCTTAAAATGTTCTTAAATTCTTGCCCTGAAAATGTACTCTTCCCAATACTCTGGACAGCTAGCACTGGACCTTGTGCTTGAAATTTTGCAACTCAATGGTGAGCACTAAAAGAAGGGTTGGACATCCTACAATGCATGATGTACTTAGGGACACATCCAACCTTCAGACCTAGCACCGTGCAATTTTCTTATGGTGTGACCAGGCATGTTGAGCACTTGAATCTTCTTATTACATAACATGATGAAGTACCAACCATATAATAAAAAATTCTGGGACCTTTCCTCATCATGCAGGAAAAATAGAATCTAGGACTACTGTGTTGTTGAGTTAACCCGTTTTCATCTTAGGCATCATCCTACCTTTATCCGTTTCCCAAGCCTTTTCCACTCTCTGTTTTACATTATACTCTCCTCATTCCCCCTTGTCTTGGGAGTTACCTTCCACTGATAAATTATCATTTAAATAATATTTATTGTAAGTTGAGCAACCAAATTTTATAAAGACTTAACACTGGTTCCCATCTGCCTTTATAAAGTCAATAATATTTCTCAGCAAATTTTCTCTCATAGTATCTGGGTTTCTTATCCGTATTTGGTTCACAGTTTATTAAGTTACTGGATCCTGAAAATCCAGTAACTAAATGTCATTAACAGTTCATTTTTCCTTTCTTTCAATTATGGCTGATGTGGTTTCATTTTAGACCTCATTTTTCACATCATCATTTTTGTCCAAAAGCATGATTTTGCATTTTGCACTTTTGGATGGAAACACAACAGGGAGGAAAAAAAAAGTATTGTGGAATGTGGTGCAGTGATTTCAGTGCTCACACCAAACTGGAAGCATGTAATAGCTCAAATCCCTTTAACTAGGTGTCACAGTTTGCCAAGGTGGCTAAAACCATTGTCCTGGTTTAGCACAGTGTAGACTTCCCGGCCAGTACATATAATTAGTTTAGTCTAAATGAGGTGCATCAGAATGTGGTTTAGAGCCAGCCAGAAAGCTCAAGTCCTAGTTCAAGCTATTACTTTGCTACATTTTCCCTGTTAAGTTTTTGGCCTGCCTGCTAGACTGCTAGACCTTGCTAGAATTCCTAAACTTTTTTTTTTTTTTTTTTTTTTTTTTTTTTTTAAGGATTAGGATGGCTGCTTTTTGTCTATACTGCCCTCCAACAATATCCCAACAAGTTTTTTGAACTCATACACTTTCCTTGACCTATCCTTATGGTGAAACACATAGCACATCTGTTTTGTGTTGAGAATTCACCCCTTGTGTAGCTCCAATAGAATTTTCTCATAATTTAGAAGAATTTTAAACACACACACATTCATGCACTACTGAACTTCTCTTCCAACCACAGTGCCACCACAGCAGTCCAGGAGGAAATTCAAGTCCAAGTAACATCCAAAGTGAGCATAGACTACATATGTCACTTGGCCTAGAGGACATAATGTTATCTATGGCCCTGATTTATTTAGCAATGAGAATCACAGAGTAATTTAAGTAAAAAAGGCTGGAAGTGACCTTTGGGAGTCCTCTGGTCCAATCCTCTCTTTAAAGACAATTAACTTTCAAATTAGATATGTAGATGTAGTCTAACTTTTTTAATGTTAAATTAAGTGAGGGTGTGTTTCTCCTAAATATTAACAGGAGCTAGATACATCCATTTTACATCATTTGGGTGCTTGCAAGAGCAGTCTAGTTGATCAATGCCAGATAGAAATAGAATTATGTCTTGAGGATGTCTCCTGACCAGATATTGTGACTTAATCTAAACTATAAATAAATAAATAGATAGATAAATAAATAAAGATCAGAGAAATTCCCCATCAATGGAACTCATCTTTCTACACCACTATGATATTAGAATGCCTACTTTATGTGCTTTGGGGTTCACATCAATAGCACCTCTATTAAACAGCTTGGGAAATAGCACAGGAAACACTCTTGATAGTTAGCTTGAAAACAGATATCTTATTGTGAGGATGGAAGTTTAATTGTGTGGGTGCAGGCCATTCCATGTTTCATGGCCTCAGTGCATTCGAGGCACACTTAATTTACTTGCACGTAGGCAGTGTCTCTCCCTTAAAACTAACCAATATATAATTTTTTCATGTGGCCTAAATGATCTTCTCCAAGGACAAGTGTCATCTCCTCTCCCTTTTAATAGAGGTAAAATCAAATTGTCACAGAAGCCATGTATGGAAAGGTTTGTTATAGGGTAACAGTCTAAGGTCTTTAGAAGAGATTTTACTATATCCTTGTACCACTAAGCAAAACTACTTGTGATGGTTCTTTCTCCTTGTGCCACATTGTTTAATCATGTTGCTCAGTGCTTTCATTTGCTCTATTTCTTCTTCAGTTGGAAGCTTTTTTTTTTACTCTGAGTACAACATTTGCAATCTGCCTTTTTACTGTGCATGCAAAAAAGTAGCATGTTTTTAACTTCTGAAAACTCATTCAAGGAGACAGCATCATTTTTGTACATGGTGTTCTCTGAGAGTGCTGTGCATCCTGCATGCTTGGTTGGTAGCAGCTTAATGCTGTCACGATCCTCCAGGGGCTTGTCCCATGTGGTTATAATTAACTTTTAATGTCTGCCTTCAGGGCAAAACACTTAAGGGGTTAACCAGTTTTCTCCAAAAGAATGAATAGTTAAATGCTAACATACGTTTATCAATACATGCCATGATGTGAAGGAAAATAAGTAGATTTTTTTTCCTTCTGCTTGTATCATGGATTTGTCTAATTCAGTCACTTGCCAAATTAGGAGTCAAGATTATCCTTTCAAGTCTTATAATATAAACGGGCTTGCTACATGCTTAACACAAGCTTGCTTAGTAGCTGAGCCAGTGTGAAGCTTTGTTGGACCAGATTGCGATGGCATTTCACCATTGCAAATACTTACAGTCTTTTATTGTCCCTTAAGTATATGTTGCATCATGCTGAGATCTATGAGTGTGTCTTCGTACAAGGACATGTATGACTCTGTGACTAAGCCAGACAGACTGTACTTGTAATGTTGGCAGAGAGATGGGAAAAGTGATTATATAAGAATATAATTACCTCATCAACTAGCTCTGCATTGTTAGAGTGGGATTCCGTTTCTAAACACAGTAGTATAATGTCACCTGAGACACTCTAGGGTATCCAATGTGCTTAATGCTTGAAAGGACATTAGACATCTATATTTCCATCTCACCTTAAATGAAAGAACACGATAAACAGGTTTCAGCTCCTCAAACATAGATGTCTACTGCCATTTTAGGCGCTGTGGGCTATCCTGTGAATATAGAAGGCCTCAAGGTTCCTATATACCTGTGCATGATACCCAAGAATATCTCCAGTTATTGCATATAGGAAGCTAAATTCCTCTCACCAAATTGAGACCATAAAATCTGGCATCTTTCAATGGATACCTCAATGAACTCCAAATTAATTGTTGCATATGTAGGTTGCAGTCCAGCACAAAAGTCTCCAGCTCTGAAGCAAGAGATTTAGTGGGAGAGTTGCCTGGCTTCTTATTCTGGAGTCAGTGCATCTGTAGGGAGCTCTCAGCACTGCATGGTGCGGACATGCCTTGAAGGTCTGTTCTGAGGCTGGAGTAAGCCAGTGGAAGAAAGACCAGTGCTCTAAAAGCATGCTGAGTAAGCCCACAAAGGGAGCTTGAACTTGTCAAGAAGCTGAAAGATTGTCAATATCTCTATATAAATATAGATATATGACTTGCTTTGCTCATGTATGCTTGGCTGTGATTTTTTTTCCACTGATGCAAATTCTAGAAAATTTCAGAGAGACTTAATAGAGCATAATATAACATAAAAATATTTCCTCTTAGTTGCAAAAGAAGGTGAAGTCTGTGTCCCAAAAGACTCTAATAGTCTCCAAACTAATTCATTGTGTTCTTAAAGAAATTACAGTAGATTCAATTGTTTTAATGGCAGACAGATACAACAACTGGGGAGATGCTTGCATAAAGCTTCATTTATATTCCATGGGAATTTATCTCCACAGTCTCTAAGTCATGCCAGTAATCTGAGGACATTTCCAACATTAACTACCCTATCTCCTGGCATTTCTTTGGCTGTGGAGAGTAACATGTTTCAGGACTTGGATTCATGATCTCTGGTGAGTGCAGCAAAGAGCTGGCCCACAACCGCTTTCTTTCAGAGCTTGCTGCACGCTTCACCCAGCCTTTCATCTGTGAAAGCTCATAGCCTCACTGCTTATCAGTGTCTGGAGCTAATGCCAGCCTCTGTGATTTGGAGACACTGAAGAGTGGGCACATTTTGACTTGCTTGGTATGGGACCAAAAACCTTCAGTAGTGAAAAAGTAGATTTCGAGGTTGAAAACAGCTGAAGAAACTGCAGCTAAAATCACCAAGATACAAGTAAAACATAGAATGGAATTAATTACATGGCTTACCCACTTCCCATCCATGTTTCTTAAATAACAGACTCCAGCATGATCATCACTCCACTTTTAGAGATGGAGGGGTCCAAGTAACAAGTCATATTTGCCCTCAGAGTTCTTGGCAAATTAGTAATACATGTAAGGTAAGAGTCAAGGTCTGAGATCTTCAGCTGACCATGCTTTCAAGACTGTACAATGTTGTAAAGCAACATTTACTGGCTTCAGGCTGTTAATCTTCTGCATTGTCAGCCCATTCTATTGAGACACGACTGAGCAACATTAACTTTTATACGCAGTCGTTTCCCTGTTGTTGACTTGATCTGATCTCAGTAGAGAGTTGCTGTCAGTATTCCTCAAAGAAAATGGGCTATGTTAAATACCTTTGACTAGTGCTTAAGCAAAAGCTTGCAATCTTCAGTCAAACATAACTGCCTTTGCAAAAAGGAAAAAGTGCAGAGGAAAAGACCCTGATGCTTAGCTTATCACGGATTTTATAAAACACTGAATACATTTCTCTATGTACTGTCTGCAATTCCAGAATATGTCTTAGGCTTTTTTTTTTTTTTACAATGTCTGACTTAGTATCCAATTCTTCTCCATGTCAAAGAGCACCATTATGAGGTAAGGCCTCATAAACTATATCAGAACATTGCCTCCAGTGCTTTTTAAGTATATAGTTACAAGCAAATGTCAAGGGCATACTGGCAAGGTGTGATACCTTCCAACTTCCAAAAGTGCTGCTGGGTGATGGAGAAGAGTGAGGAGCCAGAGTACCTTCTGCACAAATAAGTGCCTTTTTTTTTTTTTTTTTGTATTTATTTTGAACCTGGTTACTATGAGCTTTACTTGAAGATCGCTGCTTCTTAGACTATCATCTTACAGAGAAGTATACTGCTCTCCCTGGGCTTGCCAAAAATCTTTAACAATAGAGGGAGCTCACCCAGGGTGTCCACACACCCTTTTTCACTACACCTGGTAAATGATCCTGTGTAAGTTGTCATATCTTTTGATCAGTTTTGCCTCTTCAGACTAAGTTCTGTATGATAAAAACAGTCTCTCTCTAGACTGTTTTGGTCTGCATCTAATATAGTTTAAGCAAAATCCTGGCTGCAGACTTTAGGAGAGTAAATGATAAAGTAATAAAATGTATATAAATATTTTTATTTATTTAAAAAGTTCTTTAAAACTCATCCTGAAGGAATTGCATTTTGCAGTTCACAAAAAGCCACATAAAGCTTTGATTAGTATCAATAAGAGTCTGACCATCTTACAGAAAACCTAGTAGACATCTTTTTCTCCTCTCAGAAACTCTGAAGAGACTTTTCTAGAACACTACAGCACTATATACATATATATGTATGTATTTATATGGGATTATTGTGTACTACACAAAAGCAATTGAGCAGTTGCATATCACCCCTCAGCTACCTGACTGCCAGGCTCTGTAAATACAGGGATCAGGGCAAAATTTTCAAAGTTGTTTACCCAAGAATTTTTTCAGATGTGCTTCAGCAACTTCAGTGCCCAACACTCACTGGTTATATGGTTCTTTGCTCCTACCCAAGGAAAGAGCTCATTGACTTCATTGAGTTTTCCTAGATGAAATCTGTAAAATGAGCACATTAATAAACTGCACATTTTGAAATTGAACTAAAAGTATCACCTACTGATCCTGTAGCTTGCATTGAAAGTATTTTATGCATATACATGAGAGGCATTTTTGCATTTTGTTCATATCCATTTCTTTTTCATTGCAGTTATTCCATACTTGGATACATTTAACTTAAACAACAAAAAAAGAAACCAATTTGCTCTTGGGAGGTAGCCAGAGACCAATGGGTTTTCATTTGAGCCATTGCACATTACCTGGAACCAATTCATTTCTGAAATAGAAAATGTTGTCACCCAATACATTTGCATTCTCTCTCTTCCTTATTTATGCAAAGAAAATATTTTAAATCACCAGTTATTCTCTGAGAAAAAAGCAATCAAAAAAAGAGAGCTGGCACGCTTTTATGTTGTTTAATGTTCTAGCGTATTTTTTAAAATAAGAATTAAAACCCAACTATATTTAGTAAGTAGATAATCTGTTTTCAGACTGACATACTCTGCAATAACAATTTATTGGCTTATGCCTGATCTGTTCTCCTCTTTTTCTATGCACACACTTGTAAAATTTGATCCCCAGATCCTTGACACTGCAGTATAAATCACTTATATTAAAATTAAATAAATAAATAAATAAATAAATAAAAGTAACTTACTAGCTAGCGAAGGGACTGTGTGTTTTTGTGGGACAGTCAGTAGAAGGTGACAGAAAAACCTTAAACATCAGTTCAGTTTGATATTAGGATAGATCTAGAGTGGCTCTCTCAAAATCATTACAACACTGTATACGCATTTGGTAAATTTGGTGTGTGTCAGCTTATTGGTGTAGATAACATCTACATAGATAAAGTCTAGAATATATTCACAGCTGAATGTAGGCAGTAAAATATGGATAACTGAAACTTAGACACTGTCTGAGCTAATCATCCATACTAGCTTTTATAGCCAGTGGAGGAAAAACTGACATGGTTAAAAAGGAATAGCTGAAGGTGTTTAAAGACAACTGCCCATGACTAGTTCAAAGAGAGACTTCCCCACTGCAAAAAGTCAGGTAAGACTTATTCTTAGACCCTAATTTAGACATAGCATTTAATTGTAGATGTACCTGAATGATTGTTCTTTGGAAGGCCAACATTCAACTTACATAATACTAGCTGTATGGAAGATAAGCGCTTACTCTGAGTTAGCCACATATGCTCCAATTATCAATGGGGAGTGGAAAGTGTTTCCCCAAGATTATTCAGCCTCTTTTCAAACATTGCAAATACAATATGAAAAATGATCTCCTTCCAATTCTCATCTCTCTCCCTTGCACATAGTAAAATCACAGACTATTAGTTAGATCAGACTAGATCTTACTTAGGTGAGATTAATTTTTCTTCCTTGTGACATCCATGGAGTACCCAGCCATGTCTGAAGTTTTCAGTCACATGAGGTATATTGACAAGTTGGATCACTGGGTTGAAATATCCAGTGATTTATAATAAATTCTGATAAAGTTGCTTCATCCCTATCCCCTACTCCCTCCCCACAAAACAAAACAAAACAACAACAAAAAAGAACAACAAAAATCTGTTTTCTGTTACAAGATATGCTTTCTTCTTCCTGCTCTTCTTCAACGATATTGTCTATTCCCCTGAGAACAGGTTGATCTGATGCACGCCAAAATAAAGAATTTTTTTTATTATTTTTTTTATTTTTTTACATTCTCATGGACTTCAAGCAGGCCTATTAAAAGAATGTACTTTAAATACCTGTATAATTTTAGACAGATTTTCAGCTTCCCTAAATTATCGTAACTCCCCAGAAATCAATGTAATCCTGTCTATTTGAACTAATTGAAGTTCTATCTCTATAGTTTTTTCCATTTTAGGGAACTTGGGAGCTTTTCTCTTTTTGGTTTTCAATTAAATCTTTTCACCAGTGTAAACATCTGAGCACAGTAAAATACACAGATGAGAAGCAGACATATCGGTGGCTTCTATCATGTTAAACTAAAATGGAATCAAGAAATATTCTATATTTTCCTTTTAGAATTGTTTATCTTCTTTCCCCCTTTGGAAATGGGTTTTAACTAATACTTTTTGTGCATGATTTTCAACCTTTTTTTTTTTTTTTTTTTTTTTTGTATCTTTTCTTTGGGATATACCCAGGGGAAAAAAAAAGAAAAAAAAAAAAAGATTATAGAGTTTATAAAATGTTTCAGCTTTTAGTAATTAAGCTTTGGTGAGCATTGCAAGAATATTTAATACTGTGCTGCTCTATCTGAGGAGGATCGAGAGACTTACAAGGAATTACAAGAACATGATTTACAAAACAGAAAGCTCACATTGTCAAAGCATCCTCTGTAATGCTTTCAGATGAGAAAGTTTTTTTTCTGGCATTTCATTAGTAATAGGCAGTAGAGAGAGTCTCATGGCATTAAAGCTGTTTTGTTTTGTTTCGTTTTGTTTTGTTTTTTTTCACTCCCATAGTTAAGAGTAACTTGTTGGCTTTTTTGCACCTCATGCTCGCTCTCACAGATGAGCATTTGAGAGAATTTGGAAATGGAAGGCCTCTCTGTCTGCTGCTAGCAGGGTCAATTCAGTGTGGCAGCTGCGAGCTGGTGACATAGACTTATATTGACACAACCCACTTTTTGCTGCAGAATCACAAAGCGAAAGCACCCGGGGCTCTTCTGCCTTTTTCAATAAGATACGAATTTTTGTCTTCCTTGTATTAAGCAGAGATCTGTCATCTTGACTTGTACACTAAATGGTCCATTCTGACTGCCTTGTTTGTGTCCAATCCCAGTCAGAATCTAGAAACATGTGTTAACATTCAGCATGTTTGGGGGCGAGCTAGAAGGGCCTGAGGCTAGACTCCCTGATGTCTGCTGGAGGGTAGTCAATAATCATTAGCCCTTCAAGTGGTAGATGCCCAACATAAACTGTATTTATTTATTTAAAAAATCTTTACTTTAAGCCACAGGGAAAGGCATTTTAGAGAACGCGGCTCCCTGAAATAACGAAGCAGTAATAAAGACGTAGTGCCATATTAGTGAGAGTCTGGCTTATTGAGGGGAGCATGGGTTTTTAGCACTGTGTCATCAGCCAGAACAATGATAAACTATTAAAAGTAATTAGCCCATGCACGTCTGTCACTTAAGTTTATCCCTGTGGTGATAAAGAAGTGTGATTAGCCCCAAGACTTTTCTGATTGCCAACATCTCAGCATTAGCCGCAGACCTAAACCTGCGGCTATGCTGGATGTTCAAATGTTCATTACAGTCAACACAAGGTAAATGAAGCTGGGCTTTTAAATTTTATTTTTGTTGGAGTTCAAAGAATCCAAGTTTGTACTAATTAAAAATTCACAGAAACTGTGAAGCTTCTCATCTAACTGTGACTGTTTATGTGTGGATAGGTGTCAGTGGCAGGCCAAACATTACTGTCATTTATATTTGCACCCATCTTGGTGTGAGTGGAGTGGAATGGTGTTGATGGAGAGACTTATTTAGAGTACTTATTTCAATGTTTTTCTACTGCACATGTATACCAGAAATTTTAAAGTACAAAGTTAAAGAGAAAATTCTAATATAAGATGGTGTGTAAGATATGATTCAGTGCACCTAACATTTGAAGTCCAAAACTGGGCAAATAGTCTTGGCCCTTTGTAAATGATGTAAAGAAACAAATACTTCCAGAGGACAATACAATGCATCCTAAAATAAATGGAATAAGTTGCCCCCTTGAGGTAACTACTGATGTCCTTTGGCTATATAGGGATCTTTGATCTCTAGCTGAGATCAGTTATCCCACATTTAGATAGCTGAACTCATATGGGATGATTCCTAATGGAAAGATGTAAGAAGTCTCTTATGGACCATGTCCAAATTGATGTCATTTATCTATTTATTTATTTATTATCTGATGTCAGTAGCTATTTTTTCAGAGAAAATGAAACAAAACAAAACACAAAACTAAACCAAACCAAACAAACAAACAAAACACAAAACACCAGCAATAAGATCTATGGTTTCATCTGTTTATACTTTAACATGATTTTATTCTCTACCAATATTTGAGCTTTAAATATTGCATTGTCAAAGCTAATAATCTTGTCAAAATTCTTAGAATTGTTTGCATAGCATCAGCAAATGTGTATTTGGCATTTTAAAGGGCCCATTTCAGCAGTATATTCAGTTCAACAACCCTATCTATAAGTGCATCTCAGTGAAGCCACAGGGATTATACACATGCCCATGTTATTTGCTGAACTGGGGCATTAATCTTTAATATTATTGCTTTGGTTGTCCAGCTGGATGAACAGTCTGCAATTAGTTACCCTAAAATAGCTGCATATGCACTGACAGATTCAATATCTTCTCCAATAAGTTGGAAAGATGGGTCCTAGGTTGAGAGCTACCAATAAGCCGCTGGCAAAATGACCTAGGAAAGGAAGACAGGCTTATTTGACAGTAGGTTTAATTATATTCTCACTTTAATACCATACTTCTTTTGAACAAGCCTCATGTTTAACAAGACTTGGTGTGTAGCAGTTTTTTCACGTACAGCAGATGGGCATTGACACTTGTAGACCTGTGCATATCCAGAGCTGACATATCTCATTTAGCCTGTAGTTGTATTGGAAGGAGCAACTTTTAATTTATTTCTGAATATTTCCCAGCTTTCCACCTCACCCTTTACCATATAAACTGTGTGGACAAATTATTGTTAAATGGTCCATATTGATTTTTTAAAAAATCATACAGAATCATATGCCACAGAATCATACAATACCATGAGCTGGAAGGACCTACAAAGTATTGAAGCCTTTGCCTCTAAGGCCTTAACATTGCCTTCTTTCATCTGTTCTACAGTACAGTCTATTGTAGTGGTACCTTGAAGAAACATAGTGGCAGAAAGGCTTTTCTTCCAAATGTTTCCACCTAAGTAGCCATTTTTCAAATATGAATCTCTTACACCAACTTTTAGATACTGAAATTTCCATGTCCAGTTTAGGTTAGTCATTATGACCTCCATAGACAAGCACTGAAGATATTTTAAGATGACAGGACATACCCTTTAAAGGTACTTCATATAGATGAGAGGTGTCCAGAAAAAAATGATATGGTTTTGCTTTGTTTTATTTCATTTTATGCCATTTTATACTTTTTTTTTTTTTGTAGTTATTTTTATTTTTGTTTTCCCAGTGGTCTTGGTTCTTTTCCTCTTTTAGGCTAGTAACAGGCTGTGTTTTCAAATCTTTAACAGTGTAATTCTTTTTGGTCATTTTGGTCCTTGTCTAGAACCACTAGTACTTTTTACCTAACTCTAAATTCCATCTTACCATTGAAGGAAGGCTTACAGAGGCACCTCTAGAGAAGAAATACAATCTTGCATATCTATTCTAAGATGTGCTAGAGGATGAATTGCCTCTGCAATTTTCTCTCTTTTTCCATGGGCTTTAGATTGAATCTAGAGAAGTCTCTTACACATCTCAGTTCAGTTGATCTAAGATGATTCTCATCTGCATTTAGTTCCTTTATCTGCTCTGCAGGCAATAACTGGTAAGACTGACTGGAGAAAGAAAGGAGTGAAAGTCCTTGGCAACTGCACACTTGGAGCATTTCTGACATGGACTTCAAACACAAAGGCCTTTGGATTTCTTTTCCTGTATGAACTTGATTTGTTTTATGTGTTGCTTGCTATTTATTCTCAGTTTTGTCCCTTCCACCTCTGATGCAAAGTAGGAGATTTTGTTTTCTGATGGAGCATTTTTTAATTGTTATTCTGAATGTTTTCACTGTGACCAAGCTAATCCTCCTTTGCATCATGACAGTTCTTGGCAGCTGTTTTTTTGTAGCTGTACTACAAAAAGCGAGTGGTAATCATGCTCCTTGCAAAAGCCACTTTTCAAGAAAGCCCAGAATACCTATCTGCAGCAAGTATTGGCAGAATGTTTTGAAGTCATCCCCTTCCCCAAGCCACTAGTAAAGTTTTGACAATTTGTTTGTGAATTTGAGTTAAGTTGGATAATGTAGTGTCTTTTAAATTTTTCTTTTAACCACTCCTTTAATGGCCATCTCCCTCCCATTGTAAACCACCTAGATGGACAGAGTGACAAATAGATAGACAGACAGCTTGAGCCATCAGGTGTTCAGATTTCCTGTAAGGTTTCTACAGAGTACGTTTTAGGACTTTAGGCAGGAACCAACTGCATTACTTCTATGGCCTGCATAAATTAGATCAAATTACAGGATTTCAGTAGTTTTTTTTAGTCCAGGTTCTTCTTATTATACGACAAATAATTTCAATAAATGTAGGAAAATTAATATAGAAGAACAAGATTTTAAATATCTCTATATATACATATATAGATATATATTTATCTAGTAGTCTTTCCTTTAAGATGTTTTGGACTTGCATTTTGTGCATTTTCAGGGTGAAAGCAAAACTTGGAAAATGCTAATTTCCTCAGCAGAGTGCTGCTCAGAGGTCTCAGAGAAAAAGAAACAAGTGCCCTGCAAATCATCAGATATTGCTAAGGTTTGAATAAACTTATTTGCTATATCCGTTCAGTTTTCTACCCTGAGAATCCCTCCCTGCTTCTCTAGCTGTCTCTAGCTCTGAACCCCGGGAGCAGGAAGATATTGCCTTAAAGCTATCGGGATTAATTATAACCAACTAATACCAACTTTCTATTTACCCACACAGTTTCGCAAAGGTTTATAGCACACCTGAAACAATCCCCAAATGTGAGCACATTTATTATTTAGGAATGCTTGCTCAGATTATAATTTTAGTTCTCCTACTCACTATAAAAATGTCTACAGAATGAAGAAGGGGGTGTAAGAAGGCAGGAAAAACATCCCAGAAGAAACATCTTACTGGCTCTAGGGCAGATAAAAAATAATAATAATAAAATCCTGTTAGTCTTTATTTTTAATTTCTTGGACAAAACTATTCTTTTTTAAATGTTTTCATGGATTTCTGTTTTTTATTTTGTTTTGTTTTGTTTTTTTAATAAAATGTCCAAAACTCCTGAAAATATTAGAACTTTTTAGTTTAAAGCATGGAGTTTGAGGTTTTTCAGAGCAATGGTTCAGGAGAGAAAAAAAAAAAAAAAAAAAAAAAAAAAGGCTCTTTTTTTTATTTTTTT
>CM021699.1:112667693-112706075 GCA_011074415.1 Stictonetta naevosa
AAAAGAAAAGAAAAGAAAAGAAAAGAAAAGAAAAGAAAAGAAAAGAAAAGAAAAGAAAAGAAAAGAAAAGAAAAGAAAAGAAAAGAAAAGAAAAGAAAAGAAAAGAAAAAAGAAAAGAAAAGAAAAGAAAAGAAAGCACTTATACTTTGGTTAGTGTAGAATAGACAATTCAATTGATCATACAAGACAGACAAACTATATTTCAAGCATCAGAGGCCATAATCCATCTCCTTTTATAGCCTGACTTTCTCTCCTAGAGCAATAGTTGAATGTGAATTCACCCAGTGCTGTTTTCTATCCAAACTGTAGTTGCATTCATAATTTCACATGCTTCTTTATACTCACATACCCCCAGCTTTTTCATTCTCCTTCCTAAATGTCTTGCCTTTGTACTTAAACAACTTAATAAGCCCATATTTTCAGATGATTCTACACCGCAATAAAGACTATACATTCAAGTTATTCTAGCTGCTTTCTGCTGTAAGTGCATTCTTCCCCTTTATCTGTGTTATCTATTCATTAAATATGTATCTTTGTACTGGAGTTTTTAATCACCACAGGGATCTATTCCATTTCCATGTGAATGACTTGTTCTTTTTTTGTGCAAAGAGGAAAACACTCTTTTAATGTAGAAAGTACACTGCATGTTGTACGACTGTTGATCTTTCCCCAGCCTCACCCTCCCTGTACATAAATGTACTCACATCATACATCTCAGCTCCTGAAAGGACAAAAAGTTCAAAATGGCTGGGAGAATACATGCTTAGCAGATGCTTTTCCAGTATTTCAAGCCTTGCTTCCCTCTCTACCATGAATTAAAATATTAATTATGGCAAGCTCTTTAAATATGAGTGTCTGCATTTAAAAAGAAGGGCGTTTAGCATAGAAGAAAATAAGGTACTAGCAGCTGTGGAAATGGTTCAGACATGAGTTCTCCACAGCCTGGGATTTTGGAGAGCACTCATACAGCCTCACTGGTGTACAGGTGCCTTGGGTAGTACTGTCTGCATCCTTTTGGACCAGTTTGTCCTGTGCTTAGGGAGACCACATTCTAAAAATGGCTAAATAGCAATCAAGCTGGACTGCTTTGAGACACTTACATAACTATTTGGTCAAGTTTTACTTGAATTTAGTCAAGCTACCCATATAGTCTATGCAACCACTCTATTCTTTCTGGGTAGTAACTGTGTGTGATAAGGCTCTCCTAAATGTCATAGACTTTGTCTGAGGATGGAATGAGTGATCTTCTGAATGCGCTTTTCTCATTCAATTGACCAAGACCTCAACTAGACAATTGGCTGAATGCTAATTTCTGTATAGCTACAATTAAATGGGATGAATCTGACCTTTGTGTTTTTCTTGTTCCCAAGGCTCAGTGACCCTAAGAGCAATAAGCCCTGGAAGCTAACAGACGCATATTTATGGAGGAGTAAAATCTTGTTAGCTTGAAGCTCTAGCCACCTGTGAGTTTCTAGCCAATTGTCCTCTGGATATGCAATAAAAGAGTACTGTACTTTTAGGGGAATGGACATGTCATTATAGAATAAAAATAATAATAGTAAAAAAATCCCCTCTGAGATCTGGAGGAATTTAAAATGTTTCTTGATGTTGCTTGTTTGTGGGTCACAGCATTCCTAAGGGCCTGATTCAAAAACTAATTATGCTCTGTGTCTCTAAGGCCTTCCTAAACAAATAATTTATTGGTCAGAAAAGAGAAGCAATATGAAGAAGGCTTCTGTATGAGACAGGCTCTCTGTGGCCATTTAGTCATCGGATAAAACTACTCTTCCAGGGAGGGGATGTTATGAGAAAGAATTTTTTATCTACATTTGGATGGAAAGACCAAGAACATCCTGATATATCTTTAGCTCTCACCTCTTTTTTGTACCTTCCTTGAAGACTTGGAGTGACATTCATCTCACCAAATTTAGCCTTCTAAAAATTGGTAACTAGTTTCTCTCTGTACAGGGAGATTCCCAAAAGGTTAACCATACCAACCCAAGCTATCTCCTAGTTCTGTTTTTCACAGAAACTTGTTTGGGAGTTGGGAATATTTGGATTTTGGAACAAATTCAACAGCTAAATTGGAGTTAGTTTTTTGAGGTTGAAAGAATTGAATATCAGGGCAAATTCAGGGGATGTAGTCAATTCATTCTTATCTGGTTTTGAAATGAAGTTAGACATTCCTCCCCCCCAAAAAATAAGTTTAGAAGTTCAGCTTCCAGGATATATTTTATTGTCCTAGTCAACTGAAGGTAGGGGAGTCTGTGTAGTCTCTTTTGACGTTACTTATGACACTTAAGTTTTCCCCTTTATTCTTCCACTTTATGGGGCATAGAGAACATAATAAGTTCATCATTGTCTCTTACACACTCAAAACATTTGCAGCTCTTCATTATTGTGCTAAGTGCCATGAAAGTTTGTGATTGTTCATTTAGCTAATTTAAAGTATCCTAAATTAAAAAAGCTAATTGACTGGAACAGTCAAGTTAGCTTATTTTTATTTAGAGATATTACTCAAAATAATCTCTTCTAGCTTTTACTCTGTGAAAGTCATAATCTCTTGGCCTTAATCAGTAATTTAGATAATTTTCTATAACTTCCCCTTATGCTTTTGAAATGAGAGATTAAGAACTGGGTAAGAACATGGAGTATGAAGCTACCCAAAGTTACATCTAAAAAATCCAAGATCTTAATTTAATTATAGCTTGATTTTGTTTTTATTTAACATTTGTCTGGGGGCCTTATATAACCTTTAAATTTTATGAACAATTAAAAACAAAGGAAAATAAGCCTTTCCAAAAATAGAAGAATCTACTGAGGCCAAATGGAACATCAACATTTTGCAAAGGAAAAAAAAAAAAAAAAAAAATTACCTTAAGGCTACTTAAACACTCAATTTACCAAATTACCCCTGTTTAGTGTAACGGAATAAATGGCATGCATAAAGGATTGCTGTTGGCAGGATATCATTAGAGCTAAAAAGGTAATGGGCCCTGAATAATGCCCCAAGGAATCCTGGATACTGCAAGCTGAAGATGAGTGACCATCTATCAGAAATTAGAGAGACGAACAGACAAACACAGTAAAATCTGAATTCAAAATATGAACTTTAAATTTTCTTGCTTTACAGAGAGGATCTTACCTACAACAAGTACCATCATACTTTATTGCCTACTGAAGCCAACAGAAAACTCTGAGTACTACCATGGAATTTAATGTCATGGTGTAGCAGGGTACAGAAAAGCATTTATGACCAGAATTCATTTGTTGAGCTGTAAATGTCTACATCTGAGGTGGTCATCCAAGGCTTTCTTTGTAGTTATTTGGATAAGAAATAATCAGTTCTGTGCAATCGACTTCATGTAGAAAAGTAAAATAGTCAAGATGGATCACTCCCCCACCATCAGCAAGTTCCTGTTTTGTTAGTGACCTTAAGCTTAGGTGAAATTTAATCCTAGTCAGCGTGATTATAGAGTGGGAGAAATTTGTCTCAAAGCAGATGCTCTGAAAAATATCTTTTGGACATTATAAGCCTTAGAAACTCAATAGCGTATGGATTTTGTCTTGCACTTATATGCAAAGACGGAGTCTTTGCATTTTAGGCAATTTATAATGCCTAAATTGCCTGTGCAGGAATGATGTTGAGACTGCCTAAAAGACAAACCCTTCTCTTTGCCTGCAGGGCTTTCCTGCTACCTCTCATCCTCCACAGTGTGGGGACTATTACTGTCCTGCTGTCACTGAGCTCAGGACATAGGTGTCATCTTTGATAAGGACATGTCTATAATGCAGGACCTGTCATCATGGAGATTCTTTCCATGGAGTATAAGACATGATCTGTCCCATTCACTTAGAAAGCTGAAAGACTTCTCTGAAATCCCACCAATACGTTTCTCAGTTAAAGAGGGATTTCTCTCTCCTCCTGACAAATACAGTCTTGTACAACCAAGAAGCTGTCCAGAAACAGTTTACAAAGGTCATTTCCTCAGATTTCCATTGGACTGTGTAATCAACTTTTATATTATCTTGCTGTCATTCCATTTGCTTTTGCCCACTGTGGATATTTTATTTTATTATTTTATTTGTATTTTTTGTTTGGGAAAATGAAGATTGATTCCTAGATCAAGTTCAACTGTAATCATAATTCATTTGGGGTTTAGCAGGAAAGATGATGAGAAAAAGGGTTGGTTTCATTGAAGACTTTACTTTACTTTACTTAGCTTAGTAAAATGTATATGTTTACATGAACCTTTCCATCTAATGTAAAATGAAGACTTAGGTACTTCAAAAAAAAAAAAAAATAGTAACAGATCTCACTCACATCATTGTCAGAGGCTATCCTCTTTTAACTGAAAAAATGAGTAAGCAGGGTATTTAAACATGAAAAATCAGTTCCATTCCTCTGTTTCACACAAAGGGGTTTGAACCCTCTTTCTTTCACATCATAAGAGAGTATCTACATCACTAGTGTGCAATATACCCTGAAGTAGAGTGCTCTCAGTCATTCCTCTTAGTGCTATTTCTCTTTGCATAAATAATGAAACATCCACTGGAGCATAGGCTGAAACACAGCTGTCCAGCCTCCCAAGCGATTGTCCAAACACCAGGACAGAGAGTGCTGAATACTTCAATGTTTTAAACAATGTAAAATCAATCCAGTAATGGAATATAAGAAACTGTTACTCCAGAATATTGTAGAATATTGTGATGAATATATGTTCAAATACACTCAGGTATCATCGACAAATAAACTTGCTCCTAATATTGTGTTAAATAAAAGACATGGGGAAACACAGTTATCATTTTTAATCTGTCATTCTTTTTAGAGGAGTTTGAAACAGACAGAATAATACCATTTCTTCTCCTTTTTGAAAGTGTTTAAGTACTTACTGTTTTTATGCATTTAAGTATTTAAACTATTTGGCCATAATAATAATATTCCCACTGAATTTCTCAAGAGAATTAGCATTCTCTTGTTAATGCTTAGATTATGTATGTACTCCTATACATCTGAAAATCTAGATTTGGTGTGGTTTCATTTTTACTCCTCTTTATATACTCAAACTTATCTCTAGATTTCAGGTTATAGAGGAGTTTTCTCATGTTAACCTTCCTTTACACCCCAGGACATTGCCCTCATCTTGAAGTAATCTAGGACCTTCGGCTAAAAAATTCTACTTGGCCAGGGAGGTATTGAACAGACTCTTAGACTTTCCTCCTCTAGAAGCCTGCTATAAGATGTCAGAACATCTTTTGTGATTATGATGAGCTTTTCCCTAAAGGAGAGAATGTTCTATGGAGTTTTGAGATATGGATTTGGGGATGTTTTCAGAGTCTATGTTCTTACTGTCATATAAGGGACAAAGTCTGCAGCCAGCTGAGTTCGAAGATGATCCTGTTAAATCATGCCAAAGCAAGGGATCATGCCAAATTCAAAGCAAACACCATCAACAAGTAAAAAGGAGCCCAGTTCTATCACGACATCCATCCTCAGCTGACAGGAGAGGAGCTGGGCCAGAAGTGTAGAAGCAAGAGAGAGTCAGGCCAAGGCCAGAAATGGGGCCCCGTCAGAGCTCATTAATGTCACAATGACTATGAGAAGCCATACGTTATTTAGATAGCCTGTGGCTATCCTGATTGACAGCATTCAGCTCAAAGCCACCTTTACTCCCTGTCCAGTGGCGTTCACCATCATTATAAAATTTATCTCTCTTGAAATGCCCCTGTGAGGAAGAGACTGGCTACCCCATTTAAAAAACAGGTATAGAAGTAGCAAATCATTTGACTTATGACTCACAGGAAATCTATATCCAAGACAGCAACTGAATGCAGATCACCTATTTTTTAAATCTGGTCCGTTTACACCCGGACCATCTTTTCAATATATTATTCATGTTCTAGAAATATTAAGTGAATGAATATTACATGGGTTAGCAACAGATTAATAGAATGATAAAAAAATCAAAAAGCAATCACAGTCTTCACATTCACATTGAGCTTACTTAAATAAATGCTTTGATGATCTCTGAACATAAAAATAATTTGGATTGCATCCTGAACATAGATACACAAAATCTACCACTTTCTTTCTTTCCTGCTCAACTTCAGTGAGTTCTATTTCTTAAACAGAAATTAGTGATTTCATATTCAGACTAAGTTGTCTTCTTTTAATAGATGTCCTGGATTTCAGTCAGAATGATCAATAAAAATACCAAAGTAAAAAATATTAGCCAGGGTGGGGAAAAGATGCCAGCCATCTTGCAGAAGACTCACAGCTAGCAAGTGCATGGACTATATGCCATTAATTTTCATTTAGATGGGATCTAATATTGTTTTTCATATTTTGTTTTTAAACACACATTGATATACTTCAGAGGGTTTTTTATCTAAAAAGACAGATATCATCTAGTCTTTATCCATCAGTGGCTCACAATGTGCTTATTGAATGCTGATCCAGTCAAAAATGACAGCTTAGTAGGAGAAAATCTCTGCATGTGTACATTAAAAGTGAAAGAAAGCAAAATCCTAACCTAAAAACATTCTTTCAAATTTGTCAGTCAATAAATCATTAAAAAAAAAAAAATCAAAACAAACAGCTTCTATAGTTTAAAATTATGTAAAGGCAAATCACTTTAAGTATTTACATTGATTTGAAAAGTAGATTGATAAAGACCATCAATGTTAGAAATCCAAGCACGCAAAGTAAAAGAATAAACATCAGTTAAGATTCTGTTCTGTGATTCTGTGAAGATCTGAAAGTTCATTTTGGGTTTCCTTAAGATTAAAGTGGAAAAAAATATTTTTAAATGCAGGTTAAAATATTTGTCAATCTATAAAGGAGATCACATCGTATTACTTCTGATGAAATAGATGCAAACAGTAGACAATCCATAATGGAGAGTGTAGGGAAAACTAACAAGCAAACAAATTTTTATGTGAAAACATCATGAAATGGCATAAATGCTGGCCCTACAACTAAAGAAATTAAAACAATAGCCAACCTGTAAAGCAAATAATGCAATACAAATAAGGGGACACATACCGTTCTAATAAACATCATGAAAAAGAATGAGTATAACAAAGGTGAAATGAATAAATATAAATACAAAGATTCTTATACATACAGGTAACAGGTTGAAATATAATCTGGTCTACATAACTACATGGTGGATAGGCAGATTATATTGATCTATATTATTTCTCATTCATTTATCTATCTACCTGTCTTATTTTACAGGTTCCATTATTACAAATAAAAGAAACATTGGTCCAGCCTCACAAGAACTTTTGAACCCTTGAGCTCTTTGCATCCAAGACCAATAGAAAGTTGATTTGTTTAAATCACAAATTGAGAGAGAAAACCAAAATATTAAGTAAATCAAACTGCTTGTTTTTAACATATTTGAGTTCTCATTTTGATTTTAGCTTTTAATTTACTTACTTTGCATTTCAAAGTAAATACTTGCTTTGTACAAAAAGTAATTAAGATCTTTTTATAAATGTTAAAACAGAATTTTTTGACATTTATGAAATGTCTTCCAAAATGTTAAGAGCATGAAATTAATCAAAATCAAGCCTTTATTATTAATCAGCAGTAATTTGATGACCTACAGTTATTTAAAACTGTAATTAGAAGAAAATGTGTTTATAATCTTCTCAGCTATCTTAGAAAGTTTGAGCTAAGAATTATATCTAAGGCACTGAAATGACCCTCAGCATCCCTACCTTTTCCATGTCTTGCTGGTGATGACTTCAGAACTTCAGTACCACTATCTGGGAATTAAAAATGACTTTTTCTAAACTGCAACCAGTTTGGGGAGATTAGATTAATGGGACTGAGAGAAAAATGATCTAAATCTGTGAGCTCTAGTCAGTCAGGAGGATGAAGTCTCTTTTCAACCAGTATCACTTTGGTGAGGGCAGTCACTAAGATACTGGAAATCTGTTCACATCTTTTCTGTGCCTGAAGGTATGGAGCTAGGTCAGACATCTCAATAATGAATTTGTCAGTGGGTACTCTTGACTATGGCAAGTAGGGACTCTTGACTGTGGAGCAATCAAGCGTACTTCTCTCAGGGCAGAAAGAAATATCTTGATTTTATGAATTTTCTTGGAGCCTGGTTGAAAAACTTCTGTTATATAATTTATAGACATAATTTAGCTCTCCTGGTTTTTAGCTCAGTATCATGACGATAGTTTCACTGCAGACCATAGAGAACAAAGTTCTTGGACCTATACAGCAGTAATTAAAACTCCCTCAGATGCTGTGGTTGTCTTTCTAGTAATAAAGTATACTTTATGTTGTAATGTCATTTTGTTTGGCATGGTTTCATGTCCTAACTTCACTCACAGATGGAAAAAGTTTCGCCTGTGGATAATCCACTGCAACAAATACTGAATATTTTTCTGTGGGTATAAATTTTGAGATGACTCTCAGATTATTCTTGTTCATTGTACTAATGAGAATAAGATCCTCATAGAAACTAAATGATTATGACAAAGAATGTGTTAGACTTGTGCAAGATGTTGAATTTTACATTTCAGTTTGGAGGAAATTAAAACTTGATCATCACCTAGAATGACTCATATTGCCATTTCTTGGAGAATGGAAAATAAGGGCACGTTTTAGATCTGTGTGTATCACCCACTTCTGAAATAGCTGGAGTTGTGGGCTGTGTTGACAACCACAGCTATCCTGATGAACCTCTATCTTGAACACCTACAGATGGAATGAATGTCCTTTCAGAGACCCAGAGAAGAAATAAAGCTCTGTATTGGCAGAGAGGTGGTTGTATGGGGATACAGACCTTGTTTTATAATAGACAGTGCATCAGTGTTGCAGTTGAATTTCTGGGGTGGATGGGTAGCCAAAATGTCCCATATACCCTCTGGCAGAGAAGCCACCCTGTGTTCAAGAGATGTTTGTGGTTCCACTTTCTGCTGTTCAGTGCAGCTCTCCTTGTGAGCTTTCTAATGTTTAGTAAGAGATAACAGATTAAGCCAAGTGCAGAGATAATGAAATATGAATTAGTAGGTTTGCCAGCCTTTATCCACAGCACTGTCAGAGTGTATTATCTGGTATATCTAGTTCAGAGCAGTCAGTTAAATTTCCCCTTATCAGAAACTGAGTGTGAAGTGTGGTAATGTTGCTAAGTGCAGAACAAAAATCTCTCTTTTTTTGCATCCCATGACTGCTCCAGGCAACATTCTTGGAAACCTCTGAGTAGGAAGGAAAAGAAGACCCTGAGATATATACACTGTGACAAGCCAGGAGGCTAAGCTCCACCGGTAAACCATCCTGTGAGCGGCAGTCGCCTGTGGCTGTGACATTACCACACTTTGCTCAGCTTCAGAAAGGGAAATTTAACTGACGACTGCTATGAACTGAAGCCACAGCCTAAACCAGATAATACACCCTGACAATACTGTCAGGCAAAAAAGGCTGTGTTCCCATTGATTTCATCGCATTGGAGACATATTACCCAGGGCTGTGTATGTTTGAGGGTATATGTGAACACTGTGGGAATATCAAAGGGAAAGACACACTGATTTGGGCAGAAACAGGCCTTGCAGAGATAAATCCCTGAAGTGCACTGACTGAAATATATATTATTTGGCTAAACAGGCATGGCAAAAATATTGATTGTAATTATATCTTAACACTCAATATTTGTTTAAAGGAGTACAAAGCAGGGAAAATAACAATTCTTGCATCTCTGTGTTGCTTCCGAAGGATTGGAAGTCTAATTTGCGTACACATCCAGCAGGATACAAACATCAATGACAGAAAAAACTCAAAAGGTTCAGAGTTTGGGTTCAGCTCAGAAAGGATCCAAGCTTCTCTCAACCTCTTGGGTCTTGGACTACAGATGCTGCATACACAGCCTTGCGATCATATGAAAAAAGCTAAATCTTTAGTTCCAAAAGATATATAATAAAAAATAAAATAATAATAATAAAAAATTTAAAATGGTTCTCATACTTTAGAACATATGTTAACCACTAGTTATTAGGCTTACCAGAAAACGTCTCAGATTTTGGAAAGAAAAGATATTAAGTTCCTATGTTTTTATTATGCTTTGTTAACTTTTACCTAGCACTTGTGTCCTTGCAAGCTATGGACATTACAGTCAAATGCTATGTTGAAAGTGAACCTTTTAGAATCTCAAATAAAGTCTTTTGTCATTAAAATATCCAAGGTTCAAGATGATCAAGGCTTACTGTTTCACAGAGTCTTGATCCATGTGTTGGACTGCGGGAGTCAAATTTTTCTTGAGGACTTAGTTGGGAATTTCTGGATGGCAGGGTCTGAAGCCTTCTCTTACAGTGATAAGCACATTCCATGCTCCTGCAACAACATGTATTACAAAATAGGAATAGCTTGTCACAATCAGATGAGTTAATCTTAAGACTTTTAGAAGAAGGTGACCAAGCCTCATGGCTTTGAACTTATGCCTACCACTGTAATATGTCATTTCATAAACAAAATAAAATAAAATAAAATAAAATAAAATAAAATAAAATAAAATAAAAAAGTTCAAACAAATTAGTTTATTGAACCTTTTATAATGGGACTATTTATCAAAAATATGAAGCAGGAAATAATAGCAGGTGACTAACTTCACTTCATGTAAAGGATATCTTTGGTATATACACAATTAATTCACTCTTCAAATCCAGCTGCCTACACTGTCTCTTTATCATGCTTAAGAATTCAACAACTTCAACCCCAGCACTCTGCAAAAGCAATAAATTAGGATCCAAGATGAAATGATGTTCCATTTGAAATGTTTTGTGCCAGTTTGCAGCTTCCAAATTAGCATGAAATAGCACCAGAGGAAACAGAGGGATTCTCCTGCAATGTACAAAGGGCTATGTGAACTTTTGAAATGCCTGAGATCTCATTACTGACAACATTTTGACCTCAGAGTTTTCATCTACTGACCTGGAGGCTGCCTTTGGAAGTAGAAATGCAGATTCCCTATTCAGCATGACTCCATGGGTTTACCAAACTAGATGTTTTGTTGTTGTTGTTGTTGTTTTTTAATATATATATATATATATTTCAAAATGCAAAGCAACAGTATGTGGCTTCAAAAACTGTGGAAAAGTAATTAAAAATGGGAAAGTCAGATAAATAAGCGATCATCTAGGAAAAAGACAGACAGAATGGAGTCCTTTCTGGGGTGCTTTCAGTAAGCTTTTATGTTTTGTTGCTAAGCTTGTTGAATCCCATCCAGATATCTGGTATTAAAAGCTCTACAGAGGCTTAAATTACCAAACAAAACGCAGAGAAAGAGCAAGAGCTACTCGTCTTCTGAAGCTACCTCTCATTACTGCTGTGACCCAGATTTGTTGGAAATACTATTCAGCAGCAAAAGGGGGAAAAAAAGTCTGAGATAAGGTAATAAGCAAATACTAAGAAAAAACTTGCTGTTTATTTGGGGGGAAAAATAATAAAGCAATCCCGGTCCCACTGGGATAAAACATTGTTTATGTCAACAGAAAGAGAAGTCCACCACAATGTATAATGTTTGTATAAATCTGTGCACATTATTTTAAGAGACTTTATGTCAAATTTGGGAGAATAGCACTACATTCTCATTTTTGGAGTCCCAGAAAAGGTTAAGGAATTTGAAAGTAATTTCCTAGGACATTTTTTATTCCAATAGACAGTCTGGAGACAAAGGGATCAGCAAAAAACTTTCTTTGCAGAACAAGGAAGGAGTCAGGGTCAGCACAAGAGGTCCTTTTTTTTATTTATTTTTTTATTTTTTTTTTAATCTGATGCAGATTTTTAGCTTCTTTGCACTATGCGTAAGACTTGTGAGTTCAACACTGATCCCCTTGTTCCTTTGTGGGATTGTTGTATTCTGTTGCAACAAAATAATGCTCCAAGCAATTTCTTCTCTCAGTGTCATTTTCATTTCAGTTTGCTCCTTGCTGGAAATTAGTTGGATGATGTTGTTTAAGCAGCTTTTAAAATACAGAGTGTAAAAGCCTCACCTCCAGACTCTGCAAGATTTTCCTAACCAACTATGACTGAATGGAAAATTCTGCTGCCCTGATTAAACATATATGTAGAGGTGAATAAAATATAAAAGAGGTCTTGAGCATCATCTTTTATTTAGTGTCTTGTCCAATAAGTATGATCATACTTTTAAGGATCACAGTATATTTTTAGACACCTTGTAAAGCACTCAAGCTTTTGCTTAGAGTACTAAGAGTGTATGGTTTAATAAGCCAGTTGACAGAACATTAGTGACATCAAAGTGTTGGAAAAAATTCTGTTTGCTTGTTCTTCCTTTCATCTGACTTTAAAATACAGTGCAATCAACAGGAGGGGGGGAAAGACATATAGGCATGCAAACCAAGTGCCTGTGATGAAAGCTATGTTATGAACTGTTTGAAAACAATGCAGAATTTCAGAAAACAAGATATTTCTCTCCGTCTAAATGCAAGCCTTGGAAATACCAGATTAATGCCATCTGGGTATTGTGTGGACAGCAAAAACATGCAACACTTCCTCCTTCTTCCATTAACTCTCAGCTGGCCAGGGTTGTTCTAGAAGAGAGAGAAAACATCCAAGCTTATGTGTCTCAGGTCAGACTAATACCCCAGGAGAGATGGTAAATGGTGATGTTCATCAGGTCACATCAGTAATAGACACCAACCATTGGACACATCTCATCCAAATTAAAGTGTCTGCAGGGCTGGTCTCTGCAAATCCTTCAGATATTAATGGCCACTTACAAAAAAAATGATTGATCTGACCTCTTTGAGGCATTTGTTTGTAATGAGATGAACTGATTCCTAAAAGTACCTTTTTTCTCTCTATTTTTCTCTTTCTCCTTTCTGTCTACAGGGAGTTTGCACTTATAGCTATCTGCATTGTACATGATGAAAGTTAGATGAAACAAATTTGGTTCGATTTCTACATAAGCTACTCTCCAAGTTTCAAATCTTTTCCCTTAACTGATTACTCTCAGAACCATCTTGTGTCAAATGATGTCACGATGCTATCTCTTGATTGGACATTTCACTCATCAGAGAAGATTGCATATGAAGAGAGCTCCAAGCTAATTGTGAGGATATCATAACTGTCAAGCCCCAAACCAGGTATAAGGTAATTGAAATACCATCCACTCTGCACATTACCATCTTCTGGCTGTCTAAAATGATTCATTAAAAAGGTAGATTGGTTCTCATAACATCAATGGGAATATGAATTTAGGAAAAAATTTACATCTATTAAATTAGAAAATTGCTTCAGTGATGATCTTATTACGCAAAACTTTTCAGAGTCTGCAAGTTTACACCCTTGCTTTTTGGTTCTGCAAAGGATGGGGAAGCCATGCTCTCTCTTGCTTCACCAGGATTCTTGTAGTAGGCTTTTCTAAGAAGTTGTAACACAGGAGTTATACACTAACATTTGTATAATTATCTAAATCCCAGATGCATTTATTTCCAAGTATTGACCATTTAGTGACATTCCTCTGAGAAGTACTTTTGTTGGCATTTAACTTTACATCCAAGTTAGGGCTCTTTAGCATGTAAATAGAGTGGAGTCTTTTTTGACCCGAAACTTGAGTCCAAATTCTACTCCAACTACTATAATTTGAGTTACTTACAAAAGAGTATCTGATCATTGGTGTATGATCATAAGGGCTTTGCTTGCAGATCTTCCGGGCTGTTCTTAATAGGACAGACATATCTTTGAAAAAGAGAGTCTTCTCTGTTTACACATTGCATAAGATCTTTTCTCTGCTAGTCCAAAACTTTGCATAAAGTGGGAGAACAGTAGGATTTCCTAATTCACTGGTAAGCCAAGTGCTCGTATCTGTTACTTTCCATATAAAACACTTAAAATACACTCAGCTGCGAATGTAAAGCCAAAGCTGAACAGTGAATTCTCCTGAAGGCCTGATTTTCCAGGCAGTTTTTTGCCTATGGAGATGTTTCAGCATTAATTTTGATCATATTCTCTTTCACACCCTCTATCTAAGGTACTAAAAAGGGAATTCACAGGAATTCGTAAGGTGCCATAAGCAATGTTCTCAGAAGTGTAAAAGAAATGAATACGATAATAGCTTTCAAACTAAGTTCTTCTCAATGTGCTTAGTTCACTGGGTGTTAAAGAACATTTAGTAACAGTTTAAGGGAGTCAAATGAGGATGTAATCAGAATTCATCAGGTAAGGCACTATCCAAACTGAAAGTTTTACAGTCTTTATGCATGCTGTGAAGGTTTCTCTCCCCTCCTGACCTTCTCAGATGAAAGCTGGCCAGGTTCTTTAAAGCACGTTTTTCAGGGACCTTTATCAGAGCACTGCAAAAGATGGTATTGATGATTCCCCTCCTACCCCCCCCTTTTTTTAACCCTTTTTAAGTCTACTATTTAATATGTCAGCCCACCCTGCATAATGAGAGCTTTCAGCATGGAAGCTAAATACAGGTTATTCCTTAATATTTGTAGCACACTAGGCATGTCCTCTGCTTCAAGTACATTTCAAATCAGGTAAATCCTAGCCCAGTTCAGAGATGGATTGCAGTGCATGTTGCACAGCCTCTCTTTTAGGCATGCAATGCAAGGGTTTTAAACAACTTTTATTAGTTGACTGCAAAACTTGTACTTATTTCATCACTCATCTTTGAAAATCAGCCTGTTATGAAAAAGTTCTGTAGAATTTCACTAAAAATTAAAAAGGAGATTTTTTCTCAGTAGTTTTTAAGTGTTTCAGTGTTTCATACTGAAAAATTCAATTTCTTTTCTTCAAAAGATTCATTACAGTCTTCTACAGGAGCTTGTTCTTTGTGTTAATGTGCTTTTTTTTTTTTAGGGCAATTTCTATTAAATTCTCAGATGGAACACTTCCACGTGTTTTTTTTTTTTTTGGGGTGTGTGTGTGTGTGTTTTTTTCTGTTGCACTTCTATTTAATGCCTTAAGACTGCTGCAGATAGACTGTCTTGCAAAGTTGGAGGTACCTCAAGAAGCTATGAATTTAATTCTAGAGCCATTGTTTTACTCTATCATAAAATTATTGATAAGTATCTCCCTTCAGTTATAGTTAACATGACAGATTTTCTGAGTGCTCTAATTTACTTAATTTGTTACATCTACAAATAGTGCATGAAAGGAGAGAGAAGAATGGCAAAAAATGTTGTAAATGGCTGGAAAACATATGTAGGATGAATAGGTAATGTTGCAGCCCTCTCACTGATTTTTTGTTTTGTTTTGTTTCCAACAAATGTTGTGAGAACGAGTTGATGAAATTTCAGCTTAAATGATCAACATCTAGAATAGAAAAGATTTTTATATGAGTATTTTTTTACAATTTTCAGCTACAGGAGGAGAGAGGAGAAAGAAGAGATGACAGTAGAAACCTATATCTGACGTTTCTTGTTTATGTTTTTTTTTCTTTTTCATGATGTGCTTCTGGGACTATTACTCTTGAGATATATCTATTTAGAGTAAACTGAACATCGGAAAAACATTCTCTCTGGTTTTAAGATCAACTGGCCCCATTCAAACCATGATATTTGCCTGCTGCCCCATACAGGTTGACCACAGACAAACCTTGTTTTGAGAATGGTCCTTGAATCCTATTAGCTCTGTGAATAGGGAATTCTTGTAAGTGTGGTAGCCAAAAAGAAAAAAAAAAAAAAAAAAAGTGTGCTAGGTGTTGCTCTAATAGGGATATTTTAATTCCATGTGTTTGTGTACCTTATACAGTCAAGTTTACTAGTACTGTTGCAACTCTGATTTCCTGGATGATCATCTTTTGCCTTAATAGCTTAGTGACTAAACCATTCCCTTAAATTTTTCAACTACTCAGAGTAGGTTATGGGTTTCTCTAACTGGTCAATTATTATGAATAAATGAACAGCATCAGCTCCTCTTGTGCATTTTATGTGTGCCCACAATTGGAAGACTATCATGGAGGCTTTTGGGGGGTGAAGGTATGAGCCCAACTCAGGTCTAATATAATAGCTTTACTCAACTTCCAACTCAGTTTGTAAGCTTTCAATTTTTTCCTGTCTTTTCCCCCAGGTTTACAGCTATTTTACTATATAAGGACACTCGGCTATTTGTCTTGATAGGTGAGGGTTCCTAGGATGTACTTTGGATATTAGTCTGAGAACTGGAAAGAAACACTGAATGATGACACTAAAAATATGAGCAAAGCAGTATATATTGTGGCTCTTGATTTTCAGAGCTACCAGCTAAGTTAATTTCAACAAATTTCAGAGCCACCACCCAAGTACTGTTTTGAATGGAAAAAAACATGGACCAGACCCTCCTGGAAACTATGCTAATGAACATGGAAATTAAGGAGGTGACTGGGAACAGGCAACATAGCTTCACTAAGGGCAGATAGTGCCTGAAAAATCTGTCGGCCAGTGGGGTTACAGCACTGGTGGATGTGGAAGAGCAACTGACATCATCTACCTGTACTTGTGAGAAACATCTAGCACTGTCTCACATGACATCCTTGTCTCTAAATTAGAGAGACATGAATTTAATGGATGGACCACATGGTGGATAAGATATTTGTCTGTATGGTCGTGCTTAAAGAGTTATGTTCAACTGCTCAGTGTCCAAGTGGAGATCAGTAATGAGTGGTGTTCCTCAGGGGTCAGTATTGGGACCGGTACTGTTTATAATCTTTGTCAGTGACAAGTTTACTGATGATATCAAGGTGTGTTGTGCAGTCAACATGCTGGACGGAAGGGACGCCATCCAGAGGGACCTGGACAGGCCTGAGAGGTGGGCCTGTGCAAACCTCATGAAGATCAAGTCACAAGGCCAAGTGCAAGGTCCTGCATTTGGGCTGGGGCAATCCCAAGCACAAATACAGGCTGGGTGGAAAATGGATTGAGGGCAGCCTTGAGGAAAAAACCTGAGGGTGTTGGTTGATGAGAAGCTTGACCTGAGCCAGCAACGTGTGCTTGAAGCCCAGAAAGCCACCTGCCCCCTGGGCTGCACAAAAAGCAGTGTGGACAGCAGGGAAAGGGAAGTGATTCTCCCTCTGTACTCTTATATTGTGAGATCCCACTTGCAGCCCTTCATTAACATCTGGGGTCCCTAGCAGAAGGTCATAGACATATTAGAATGTGTGCAGAGGAGGGCCAAGGGTTGATCAAGGGGCTGGAGCACATCTCCTTTGAAGAGAGGCTGAGAGAGATGGGAATTTGAGGGTTGGACCCAATGATCTCTTGAGGTCCCTTCCAATCCCTACAATTCTGTGATTCTGTGAATGTTCAGCCTGGAGAAGAGAAGGCTCCAGGGAAACCTTATAGTGGTCTTCAAGTACCTAAATGGGGCCTGCAGGAAAACTGGGGAGGGACTCTTTGTCAGGGAGTGTAGTGATGGGACAAGAAGTAATGGCTTTAAACTAAAAAGGGGTAGATTTAGATTAGATATTAGGAAGAAATTCTTTACTATGGTGGTGGTGAGGGACTGAAACAGGTTGTCCAGAGAAGCTGTGGATTCCCCATCCCTGGAAGTGTTTAAGGCCAGCTTGAATGGGGCTTTGAGCAACCTGATCTAGTGTAAAGGTGTCCTTGTCCATGGCATGGGGTTTGGAATTAGGTGAGCTTTAAGGTCATTCCAACACAAACAATTCTATCATTCCATGATTTATTTGTCACTTAAGGACAAACTGTGAAAGACTTTTCCTGAGTTTTGAGTTTTACTAGGACAGACAGGCAACACATATGATCATTCATTAAACATATTCATTTTCTCTGCGTCTCAAAATAACACAAACACCTTTGAACATATAACAGTTAGTGGAGGGATACAGATGGATAAATACCAAGGCACATCTTCATAATTTTACAGGTCTTCAGGCTTTACGCATTCCCTTTGCAACCTATTAGTGTTCTGTCTACTAATATTAAATAAGCCCTTTTAAGGAATTTACCATATATTGTTTTGGATCAGGAACTTTAAGATTTGAAATGGATACTCTTCAGAAGTATCTACTGAAATAGATACACTTCTCTCTATACTTTTATAGATGCAGTTCAGTTAAAATAAAATAGTATTTCTACTAAAAATTCAATTTGAAAAAAAAAAAAAAACTATGCCTATGTCGAAGCTAGACTGTAGAACAGGATAAGAGTATTAATGTGAAGGAGAAAACAAAACAAACAACAACAACAACAACAACAACAAACATGCCAAGAAATATGCGATAGACAGCTTCTAGAGTTTTGTGCTAATACTGACAATTTTGCATAGGATTTTATTCATGGACATCTCTTAATGTCCACAAGAATTTTCATCTTAGAGGAAAAATGAAATATATTTCCAGTCTTATACTTTGAACAATTCTCAGTTGAATTGATTGAATTCAATAGAGAATGAAATGTGTGTTTTAGTTATTTAAAACTATAGTGGGTTGAAATATACCACTGTGCTTTAAAATTACAATTTTACTCATGATTTGAAAATGCAAGCAAACCTTGTTTTCAATCACCAGTTTATATGGTCCAAACAACTTGTTTTCCAAAAAAATATTTTTTTTATTATTATTTTTTAGTTCATTAGCAGAACACAAAATTAAAAGCCAATTAGTCTTTGATACTTTCTTGTAATACAGAAGACACAATAAAATACAATTCATTTATTTAAATAAAAATATAGATTCACATACATATATTCAGCCTTCTCACTGCTTTGGAAAAGGGTGAATGAAATCTAACTTACTATACAGTGACTGACATTTTACTCCCAATTTGTGCCAAGTGTGTTTGTATGGGTGTGGGGTTTCAGATGAAAACACTCAACATCAATAGTATAGAATTTTTCTGGTTAGTTAAGCCTTCCCTTCTCTTTCTCTTGCTTCCAGCTGTTTAAATCTGAAAGTTACACTTGGAACAATGCCAGATGACTCTGATGAACAAACTGCAGAATTCAGGTGAAAAAAAATATTTCTTATAAGATGAAAGAAGTGGTAATTAAGCAGAAACCTTTACATACCACAGAAAATAAACATATTTACCTTTGGAAAACTAGTGAGTAGTTCTGCATCCATCATTTTAAAGCCTGAAATTTATGTAAACCCTGATCAGAAAATTATTTAAGTTGTTGTCCAACTTTAGTATTTCACTGTGTGAAATCTTGATAGCAAAGACAAAGGTGTATGTTATTATTTTCTCTACTGCCTCTACTATAAGATCTCCTGCTATTATCAGAGTCATTGGTAATTTTATTAGAATTATTTAATCTATTGAACTATACTTAGTAATGTGTAATTTTAAAAGCTTTATGCTAAAAATATTTTAACAACTCCCCATTTGCTCCTGACTATGTAGGAAGACTGACTTGCTAGTTCAAATCTATGGAAGGATTAATTTTGTTTTATATATTATTTTTAATGTATTGAAATTATACAATTCTATAATGACAAATGTTACCTTTAAAATATTTTTTCTTAATGTCAGCATCATCTGACAGGTGTCAAATCAGCTTTTATATGTAATGTGCTTAAAGTGAAATTATCATACTATTTTTTAATTTTTTTTTTAAATGCCATAGAGGTTTATTCAAAGTTCTTCGTTTTTATTTATTTATTTATTTATTTTTCATAGCAGGAGATCCTATAGTAGAGGCATTAAAAATCTGAGTTGTTTTTTTTGTTTGTTTGTTTGTTTGTTGGAGGGGAAGGAGGTCTGTTTTGCTTTAATTGTGTAGCCTTTTTAGGACTACATTTGATTTTGAGAGACCATAATGTTCTAATACATATTTCCTTTTCTGATGCTGATGCTTCATATTCCAAGCCAGGAGCTGGAGCAAGGAATGCTCTGGGGAAACTCTGAGCCTCACCTGAGTGGCTCCTTGGGACTCAGGTGAGACCTGACAATGTCTCTTATGGGCTATAATAAACTTTTTTTTTTTCCTTTTCAAGAACAATGCTGTGCCTTCTCCACTATTCCTTCTCATGTTTCTTTCTTTATCACCCCTTCTTTTGGCTTTTTTATAAAGGCTTTCCTTTCCAGCCACTGTCTGTATGCTGGGTTTATGCGACTAAGTTATGGCAAACAGAAAATAACATAGTCTATATCACACTCTGCATTTATGGATAATGAAGATGTATTATATTATGTGACTGATTTATTTATATAGGGCTATTGATTTTCTTTCTCTTCATGAACCAGAAGGTGGCATCTGATTACTGGCTTGTAAATTTACATGTCTTCTATCTTCATTACATCAGCCAACTTTTGTGATTTCTTTTCTTTACATATCTGTCAACATGAACACACAACACACAAAAAGTGTCTATATTCTTCAATCAAACATATATAATATTAATAATCAGTTTCGTGCATATTCATGTAATATTTAACTTCATATTGAACTTTTGTTTCTTTGTTTGTTTTAAGGATCTGAACTTGCTGTGTTGAACTGAACTCTCCTATTTATTAATTATAGGCAACACAGTCCAGGGACTTGATGCCCATTCTTCATACTGGAAAAAGAAGGCAACAGAGGTCAAAAGGCCCCAAAGGCAGACAGAAAGGTTGTAACAATGCCTTGCTGTCACTTGCAGACCTTTAGCTGTAAGACTAACCCAAGCTGGTAGCCTAGTTCATAAGATTAAGCAATTTGTAGACTCTTGGTTCACTTCCCCAAGTGTCTGACATTACTTTGTATGGTAGTCAGAACTCAGTGAGAAATTAGTGTTTGGGATTCAATTAATTTTGATGAAAATCAGTTGGCATCCTGTGTCCCTACCATAGCTGATTCATAAAGGAAATGAATTATTCCTGTCAATCTGTAAACTTTTGGATAGTTTTAACCTAACAGGACATGCTTTTAACTCCAAAGGCATTGGGTTCTCTTTGTACTCACTAAAGGATAGTTCTAATATATGATTGTGATAATATCAGAGAGGATTTTTATAAGAGCAAAAGTATAAATTGCTGTCTTAGAGTCATTCCCAAGCTGCACTACAAGGAAAAAAAAAAAAAAAAAAAAAAAAAAGAGTTTGGCTTTCCTTATGAGAAAAAGCTTGGCACAGGTATAAAGAGAGCTCTCAATATAGTGTGCTGGCTTAATAGTGCAAAAGCTGACGAGCTACATTTTAAATAGTTTTAGAGGAGTTAAGTCATGCTAAGTGCTAATTGTCAGGATTCAGATGCTTGGAACATTGTGGTCCGAATCATCAGAGACTGTTTGCTGTTGGATTGTTCTTCCTGTGACTGAAGACATTGCCATACTTTCTATAATCTACAGGCAAGATAAATTTGCACAGCTTACAAAGACAAGCTGTATCCTGGACAGCTGGAAATGCTAATAAATGACACATAGACACTCCTATTTCTCCTTAATCCAACAAGAAGAAAGCTTGAGTTGTGAAAGATCATTTAGAAAATGCCTAGAAAGCTGGAGAAAGACACAGAGATTTCATGGGTAAGCCAAAAGACCAACCTTCATCTCCAGGGAAGGAGAAAGAATTACCAGTACAGGTTGTGTATCTGAGTACTGCAAGGTGACAGGAACATGGTGAAATAGCAGTCAAGGCTGGAAGATGAGAACTGACAGGAGTGAGCTGTTCAAAATCAAAAAGAATACAGCTAAAGGTGATGGGATACTGATTTATTTAATGCAACAGTAAAGAAACAAGAAGAAATATCTTGGGTGAAAGTGAATCTGTCTGGGTCAAAATCACACAGGGGGAAAAAAGATGAAAGAGTTACAAGTGCAGAATTCTTATAGTTACTTACAGATTGTCAAGAACAGCTTTGTGAATACAGATATTTTCATGATGATTTCATATTCATTCTGTGTTTTATATAAAAATACATGTGCATATCCTTATAAATGTAAATGTATATATTCTACATAAAAGTGAGGTTATAAATTACATGATCCATAAGTTTCTAAGATTAAAATGTTACTAGGAACCTCATTATGAAGAGGTTCTTGCCCACAGATGAAAGATGAAGAGCAAGAAAAAATTACCAAGAACATTCAGTTCCTCCTTTTAGAGCTGACACAGTTTTTAGACAAATTCAGTGAGCAAATGTGATATAAGAAGTTTGGAATAGGTTTTGCCAAACAATAAGAATGCTACAAAAAGCAGATGCTATACAAAGGATATTTTGTACATCTGACTAAGAAAAATGTGATGATTATTGAGGTAAACAATCAGTTCACCTTCTTACATTTGTGTTTGTTCCATTCACAATTTTGCATTACTTCATATTAATCTTTTAACAGTGTTGATTTCTTTTATATTTTTCACTTGGATTCAATTTTGTTTTTCAGATTTTATCTTCTATGAGGCAGCCTTTTACATTGGTCAACCAGTTCTTAATCAATTTAGATTTCTGATCTTATCTCTGATTTTCATGATTTATTTATTTATGTTTTGGGTGCGGTGGGGTGGGCAGTATTATAAAGGAAAATAATTGGAGATAAAAGAAAAATGCTGTGACACAAAATATAGCTACTTTTCTAGTCAAAGCATGTTCAATCAATAAAAAAGGACCATTATAAACTTAGTAAAGTCAAAAGTTTTTAATCTTTATGAATAATAGCCTTCAAATAAGAGAATTAGGAGCTCAGCTGAATCTCAGCTGGGATGGGGCTTAATGTGTTTATCAAAATCATTTTCTGATATAAGTATTTACAGTAATACAAAATAGGCTTGGTAATTCAGGAAGGCTTTTCTGTCTTCAGTTTTGTTATATGGGATAGAAAGAATTAGATTAATTTTGTCATGTTAAATGAGTCCAAAGTAAATGGTCCAAAGTACCTGCAGAGAAAACCATACCAGAGTTCCTTCACAATCAGTGGAGACAAGCTTAGGAAAGGAAGCACTACATTTAGCTTAGTTGTAGATGCCCATGTTTGGTTTTGGTATCCAGTGATACTACACCACAAGCTCCAGAAATGGGTCCATTTATGGATTACAAAATATCTGTTATCACTGTGCACTTTAAAGAAAGTATGTGCATGTGTGTGTCCATTTGAGTATATAGAAACATCTGTGTGCATAGATATGAGTGTAGCTTCGCAAATTAATCCAAGGAGGAAAAGATATATACATGGCTATGTAACTATTGTTTTACATCCTTTCCACCTTCCACTACAGCAGTGTTATACAAAGGTTTTATTTACAAAAGCTAGTAATTTTGTTCTAACATGCAGAACACCTGGCTCCCTAGAATATCATTACAGAGAAGGAATGCTTTTATTGTTTTATGATTGTTGCTATCAAAAAAAAAAAATAAGAACAGTAAATGTGTTAACTGATATCTAATTGTCTTTCTATGGCTGGTTTGACAGAATAAAACATCAGAACCTTCTGGAAGTAATTAACGGTATTAATAAAATGCATTTGCTATACACGTTTGTTGCTGATCTTAGCACAGAATACATACCTGAACATTACATTATTATGCTTCATGAAGCACTCTTACACTTTACCTTGACTTCACTGTTTGCTGTTTTTACCTGATAAACAAAAATGGAGGAATTTTTTTTAAAAAAAACTTGTTCAACTACGTAACTTAATAAAGAATGAAATCTCCAGACTTCTTTCTATAGTTTGCAGACCTTGGACTAAATTTGCCCGTGATATATGTTTGGGAAGGTCAATCACAGTAAGGAATCTGAGATCTATGTTTTCATCTTTTGCCATGTTTTACATTGTTTTTTACATTTTTACAATGTTTTACATTGCTTAATAGATGGAACTTAACCACAGTAAAAGGAAACAAGCATAAATTGTGTTCTTATTTCTTTTTTTCATTTGTTTGTTTGTTTTTAATAAGTACAAACACATTTCATCTTAGTGTAGATGAACAAGTTTCCTGAATTGTCTAAAGCACTGAAGTTCACTTACTGGAGTAGATCTGCAACATCCTGCAGGCCTTCCCCGTGCCTTGCCACCCAGGAATGCCCAGCTTTGATACAGAAGCTTCTGCTTAGAGATTTTTTTCAGAATGACAGAGGAGTACATGCAGTTGCATGTGTACATGCTTGTATATGTTGAATAAAGAGGGAGAGCTTTTCCATACAGAAAGCCTAATGGTGGAAGTTAAACCTATTCCTTTTAAAAATTTCCATACTGTGAGCCTTTTGCAGCTGCAAATAGATTAAAGGGGTGTTTAAAGGTATAGCATTAAATGAGTACAAATAACTGTTTTACGTAAGTTGCCTGGGGTACATCAGTAGCCTTCTAAATGATCAAAAGGTATAGCTGGAGGCAAGGTCCAAAACCACCTGCTTATATAAAAGACTTTTATATGAGGTAGCTGATATCATACATTTACATTGATCTTCCTTTAAACACTGTAATGAAATCAGTATCAAAATTATGTTAAAGTAACGTTATAGCTACCTTAAAGAGATGGGAGCAGGAAAAGTACAGCTCCACCCTTGAATTGCCCCATATGCAACAGCACTAAGATCATGCATTACACCTGTATCTGTCTGCAGGTTAGCAGGGCTAAGCTGTCTTAAGCTTTTTAAAACTGATTTTGACATTGATTCTGCAAAGCTCTGAGAAGTTTTCTTCACCTTAAGCACATAAGCACTTCCATCCAAGCTCCATGAAGGACTTCAGCCCCCCCATTGCTGAACTAGTTTAAGATCTAGCTGTAAATATGAAGGTTTTGCTGAATAAGGTAGATACATCTTGCTGTTGCCACTTTGCTGTATTTTCAAGAGGAATTAAGAGCAAAAGTTCATTTGAAAACAACTGACAACTCGTCTTTTAAGCCTGACACTTCTGAAAACTTCACACTTAATTATTTAAAGTACTTTACAATTCTGCGTATCTTAACAAGGCCTTTTTCATATGAGGGTCAGTATACTAAAAATAATAAGAAGAATAAGAAACAATAAAGCACTAACACTTGCAGCTTTATTATTCTCTGTGCATTGTTCATGTATATATATGTATATTTTTTTTCTCAATCTTTACCTTTTGATTCAATTCAATACATCTCAGTGTTTGTAGTGTAAACACTCCTAAGCAATGTTGGCCCTTTAAAGAATAGTCAGCATTTATTCAATAAGCACCATAAAAGACTTCTTGGGTAAATCAATATTGTGATTTTCATCACAATTCATGAATTTTCTATCAGAATGGCTATTTGTTGCCACTCTTGATGTAGTAAACAGACACTCAGAACACAGCAAAGAATGGAAAGAACTGTGTTTTCATGACTAAAGGTATGGCAGAAAAAGCAGGACATAAAATCTGAAGCTGGAATAACTTCTAACTGCCTAACACCTAAGTGTCCACACTAGAGACCAAGCTGGAGAGATTAATTTCATATGTGGACACCACTGGCAAAAGCAGGACTGTCTTTCTATTACTCATCTGCCAAGAGAAGCTTTAAGCCAACTGACTGTATGTGCTCATCATACGACTCCTCTGAGCAATATTTTAATTAAAACTGCTGCCCTGCCTCATGGTTTGCAGGATTAGGGGTTGTTCTATGCCTGCAGACCAGGTTGCCAGGTATTTCTTATGATATTACTGAGATATTTCTTAGCTACTGCAGGTAAAAAATAAAATCCTGAGCTCAGACCTGGACCAGATTGATTTTTCCTTGCTAAAATTTGCCAGTGTAACTGATGTTTTATTTCCACCTTTCAAACTAAAATGTGTCGTTCACCTTTAACTAGGAAAAAAAAAAAAGTTAAAAAATAAATAAAAAAGAGAGCCCAAGGAAAAGTCCTAAAAGGAAACCTGAAAGGAAATTGATCAGCTCCTTCTCCCCCATGAACACAGGCTTAGAAATAGAAAGCTTTTAAAGTGCCCTTATTGTCAGGATACAGAACTTGTTTAAGAAAAAAATTACATCTTCGTGTTCTGCATTTATTCTCTAACTGGGTAACTTCCTTTCCAAAAAAGTAAAAAATAATATATATATGTATATATATATATTTGTTATGCTTAGACCATATTGCTTACAAAATAGATGGAAGTTCCCACAATTATATGCATTACATTTAAAAAAAAAAAAAAAAAAAAGTGTTTACAAAGTCTAGGGAAAAGAAAAGAAAAACAATAACAACAACAGCAACAAAAACAAAACCACAACCAACCTCAGGGTTTAAAAGCCTTTTTCAAGTTACCATTTTTCTCTCCAAGGTGCTGAGCTGGTGTCGATAAAAGACCTCTCTTTGAGAATAAAATGTAAAAAGTCAAAACAGTTTTCCATTTTAGAGGAATCTTTTCAGTGTGTTTGCCACGATTTCAATGAGTTCTTTTCCTCTCTGAATAGTCAATATAGAAGCACTAACTGTATTAAAAATAATAATAATAATAAAGAACAATAACAACAAAATGTTATTTGGGCTAGGTGTATAAAAAATACAAAATACTTTAAAAAGTTAGGCTAAAAGACATTAATAAAATCTCCGAGGTAATGATGTGGAGTTCCTTGGCAAGGCAGAAATCTAAGATGGAGAGGTCCTCTAGGCAGCAGTAATGGTTGACCATAATAAAAGTGGGAAGATGTGAACCTGGCTAACAGTTTTTTTTTTTTTTTTTTTTTTTTTTTTTTCCAAATGTACATATCAGTGAGGCTGAGTTTGCACAGAGTGTAATGCAATCTGTAGAAAAAAAGGACCTGAACAGATGAGGGGAACCCATCCATATCTACCCTGTTAGGTTTGAGCTTGGTTTGAAGTCCAGCAAACCAACAGGTAGAAAGTGCAGGCATAGCCTGTGGATGGGGCTGCCTGGATCTTTAAGAAAGGCCATGGACATGTTCATGCAGTGCAAGATCTAGGAGGAAAAGAGGAAGAGGAAGCACCCAGTCCTACCACCTGTACAATACTGAGACCTTTGTAAGCCAACATTGAGGCTTTAGCTACCTCTTGATTAATAAAAAGAGTTTAAAGAACATAGTCAAGTACTGGCAGACACATTACGAAAATGTTATGTGCCTTGGCATATGTTATGGGCCTTGGTATGATTTTAACAGTGACCAGAAAGCACTGATCCAACAGCTCCCAGCCATGGCTTCAGAGTTAGCACCAGCCTGGAAACATACTCAACAGCCAGTTTGGGTACTACAGTCTTTGGGGCAGAGGAGAATTAGCAGTGGCTCAGTGGAAGCAACTCATTACTGGTACAGATATGGATCACTTGCCTTCCACGGCTCCTTGGCAGCATCTTCATTTTGTACTAGAGGCTTAGTTTTTGGAGCAACAAAGTTTGCTATCTGCTTTACTGGAACACTGAGATGTTGAACCATCATCCAAGCAAAGATGAAGAAGCATTTCGTTCCTCAGGTGAACAAGGGGCAGTACTGGCAATTTTGAGGATGTGTATAGAAAAGATCTTCAGAGTCCAGGGGAAATTGAATATTCCATTTCTTCTCTTCTTTCTTTACAAATCCTATTTGCGTAGGGTCACTTAGAGCATTCCTCTTTTACTCATTTTCCACTAATTCTCTAGTTTCACATCAAACAGAATTATTCTTTTCCTTTGCCCTTTTCCTTTTGAAAGGCTTCTTCCTAGAAACAGGAGATTAATAGTTAAGTTCCAAGGCCATTTTGTATTTACTTAGTGTTTTACCAATGTATTTATAACACTTCCTTAATAAAACTGCTTTGTAATGTATGAGGTAGAGAATTGCATTCATATTGCTCATGTTACCGGATGGTGTTTCCCCAATAAAACAAAAACATAAAAACAAGCAAACAAACAAAAAACAATGCATTAATGAATAAATATAATCTAAATACATTCAACTTATCTCCAAACCAACAGTTATTTGGAACTGGATTGTTCTAAGCATTACTCTGATTGCTGAAACCTTAATTTAGAGGTTTGTCTGGAAACGTGCAGCATGCGCAACTGGCATACAAGAGGCAAACAAAAAGATCTTTCACTGAGATAATTTTGTGCTCCTAAATAATTAATTTAATAAAAGCACACAAATATATACTAATCCCCAATGGTCCTGTCCTAGACACTAGCAAGCAGATTCTTTCTAATCATCTTGTAGTTTTTAGGAAATGTCTGCAAGGGATGCATCTGTTTATAATTCACCATCAGATTCCTATAAAGATGACTAAGAATAAAATAGAGCTCAACTCATTAAAACTCAGGAGTAAATTAAAAAAGCGTGAATGAAAAGCTCCCTTACAAGAAAATACAGAAAAACAGGGAGCACAGTGTTTCTTTGAAGTAGGCATATTGGTAGAGAGAGCACTATACATAGGACAGAGAATTTTCAAGCCCTGAATCTGCATTTACTCCTCACCAAGTAGCACATGAACTGGAAAAACAACCATTGGGGATGGTACCATGAAGAACATTGAGCCAGCAAATGTCATCTATCATCTTCCTGCCAATGAATGTTGAATTCACCATCTCCCTTTGTGATATAGGGTATACAAGACCAAAGCAAATACCTGTTGTCAACACCTGGAACTAAAAAGACCACCTGCCAGGATTGATTGGCATGACTCGCCTTTAACAAATGCTGCCTCAAAAAAACTACAGGACAGAGGCAGGCAGGCAGAGTTCAGAAGAAACTTAAATAGCACCACATGCTCCCCATGACAGATATATCTGAAATCTACTCAAAGCCACCCCCCCTTGCCTTTTAATTCACAAATTACTGATGTTGTCAGAAGTGGAAAAAGAAATTAAGAGAAGAAAGGAAATGGCTTTTCCTCTGCTTTCTTCAAGAATATCATATAATGTATTTGGCTTTAGTTAGAGATAATGATAGCTGTAATTTGAGAATGAGTTTTAGTTATATTGTCTAGCCAAACATGGTTAGACATTTCACAGAAACTGGGTCTTGGGTTGAAGAGTATGTTGGACAAACATGTTGTGTGTAGCAAGTCTGACAGTATTTCAGAGGCCAAGTCTTAATCTATTTTTTTTCTTAAAGTTTGAAAGTGTATCTGCCAAAAGAAATGCACCAGGAAAGTCTGCCTCTCAACAGGAGAGTGGCTACAGGTTCCATTGTCCTGTTTTTTTCATCTGCAAGAGACCATGAAAACAAAGTAACTTGCAGCCTGTTACCAGCTGCTTCCCATGGAAGCCTTTCTGAGTGTACTACAACTCCTTGTTACTGACCTTGTTGCCATTTGCTCACAACATCTCTTTGACACAAGTGTCACAGCTGGCTGAACACTGAAATGTCTTTAAATCTTTGTACTATGGTAAGTTTATCAAGTGCATCACATTCAGTTTTATATTGGCTACAATCTGACATTATTGAATGCAACTGACAATTTTGAGCCTGCTCAGAAACAAGCCTAACCTACTAAGATTGCGATGAATTAAAATAGTAACAATAATATAGAGTGAAAATCTTTGGCATAATAACTCAGTGATCAGATTGGTTATCTGGAAGGTAGGTCATGTTTGTAGGATTTCTTTAAGTTGGAAGTGGTTATGACAATTTCAACATCCAATCGAATTTTCTCATCTTCATTGGATTCTGTGTATAGATCTCTACATGTTTTCTACTGAAACTGGACCATTGTTCAAGAATGACAAAATTCATGGGGCCACAAGGAGAAGACAGAGATGTGCAGTTCAAGCACTTGGCTGGAAGCAGGAGACTGGCTCCTTCTGAGGTATGTTTCATTTGCAGAAATAAATGTCTAATGCTAAAGAAATATCATTTCAATACCCTCTGTCTGGTTCAGAAAACCTGTATCATAAATACTACAGAATCTCAGTGTGGACTATTAGTTCTGCCTCACTCCAAAAAGGTATCAGGATTTTAGCCACCCACTTCAACACCCAATCCATGTGTCAAATGCTATAGCTACCAGGTGAAAATCTAAGGCTAAATGTATGTCCCAAAGCTGTTTGCAGTACTAAGTTTTTGAGAACATGTATTTTCTTGTTAGGTACTTTTAGAACCAAATACATGAAGTAAATAACTGGACTATAATAGTCTGTGGAAAAGTGTTTATTAATAAAACCCGAGCAGATTGCTGATATGCATATAAACTATTATTTATTTTTGAGAGCAATTCTTTTTTTTTTCTCCTAGTTTATCTGTTGTTTAGTTTTTCATCTTTAAAACAATCTGAACATCTGAATTTCCATTAGCAAATACCTGCAGTGTTTCAGAGCAGAAGATTTTGTTTTATTTTATTTTGTTACAAATCTTAAAATTGTATTGTTAAGTTTACAATATCTAGTGACTATTATTATTATTTTTTATTATAATCTTTTTGTGTGTGTTTGTATTCAGAACTGAAAAATACACTAAACAGTAATGAGCATGTTTTTATGGATATCCAGACACACAAACAAAAAAGCATAAGATAGAGCCTCAGTGAAAGCAATGAAATTTTTCCTTTCAAAGCTTTCATTTGGTTGCTATGAAAATATTTATGAAATGCGGTTTAATGCATTTGCTGAAAATTAACACAGAGATGCATTTGCAGCTAATTAACCTATTCTCAAAGAAAGCAATTGGGAAATGCTTGATTAATGTTTAAGGCATAAGATACCCCGGAAAAAAATGTATGCAAAACTTCATCATGGCACCCAGGAGACCGCTGTGTGACACAATCTAGAGTCTGTGTGCAGCTCACTCTCCACAGGAACTAATTTTAAAGCACCAGAATGCTCTGAATTGTCTGTAAAACACTGTAGAAGAAACTCAACATAGAACAGAAGGCATGCTTTCCTTAGGAAGAATGCTGATAAAATTTTAATGAAGTAACATGTTGTCATGGGGATTTGTTGCTATTCATTAATTCATTGTGCTTTTCCCCTATAGTTTTGCTGAAGCTGAGTGACAAATTGTCAAGTAGCAGTCCTAGAGGTTTAAAGTTTCTCATTGATAATATAACTTTCCTGCAAATTGTTTTAAAGGATCCAGTGTTCATAGAATACAACTTCTGAGGTATCAGAGAGGGAGATTCATTCGTGTGGGGAGATAGGGGATGGGCTGTGTTTACCATCTTCTCTCGACCACCTCACTAGCAGTCTGATGGTAATATCCAGTGCACAGACACAATTTTGAACGTCTGGATATCTTCAGACATGCTTGTGTTATCAGCATGCCCATATTTCCAAAAATAAAATAACCAATCTGAAAACTGTATGTCCTTTCCCACAAAGGGGAGAAAGAAGAGACTGGCCTGAAGCCTATGATGGGTATTACTGCTCTCTGAGTCACTGGTATAAAATAAGATTATCTCATGGCCAGGGACTTAGATATGAGATATATGGTGATTCTGCTGAAGTGTGTTTGCATGGAAGAATTATTGAAGTTGCCCTAAACCTAAACTACCTGAATGCTATGGAGAATGATAAGAATCAGCTGTTTCAGCTCAGTCGGATCAGTGAGAATCAGTGGTTTCTCATTTGGGCTATTCCAAAGGTTTCCCCTTTTCCTTTTCCTTTTCCTTTTCCTTTTCCTTTTCCTTTTCCTTTTCCTTTTCCTTTTCCTTTTCCTTTTCCCTTCCCTTCCCTTCCCTTCCCTTCCCTTCCCTTCCCTTCCCTTCCCTTCCCTTTCCCTTTCCCTTTCCCTTTCCCTTTCCCTTTCCCTCTCCCTCTCCCTCTCCCTCTCCCTCTCCCTCTCCCTCTCCCTCTCCCTTTCCCTTTCCCTTTCCCTTTCCTTTCCCTTTCCCTTTCCCTTTCCCTTTAACTTTCCCTTTCCCTTTCCTTTCCCTTTCCCTTTCCCTTTCCCTTTCCCTTTCCTTTTCATGGTAAATACTTTCAAGATTTTCATGAATGATGGGTTATGTTTTACACAATGAAGCAATGTTCATGTAGTAACACAGCGCCAAAGTACAGTATTTACCTGGGCTACCTTCCAGATTTGATGGCTGGTGCAATTGAAATAGCTAGGGCCTAATATCGGACATGATCATGAAAAGTCCTGGATTCCAGAACTGAATTCTCCACTAATATAGCTAAGACTGAAGGTGGTGATTTAAATGCTTTGAGGCATTGCTATTTTCCCAGACTTCATAAAATATCAGCAGCTGATGTGCATATTTCAGTCATGTAGGTGATATGTGGGAGATAAATTTATTAGATGCATAGCAAGATCTACTACATTCTGTTGTTCTGATGATAGAACCCATGAGTTTGAAATAACTATAAATGAAAAAGTTTTTCTTTCCAAGGATCAACATATATTTCTGTTCACATCTTGATATCCATAATAAATCTTCACAACCACAAGACACTGGTGCTCTAAATTGTTCAGGCTACTAGAAGCAGCCCTAAAACATTAAATTTCAAAGCAGTTGTGTTGGATCAGAGTTCATCCCCAGACTGGCCTGTTCCCACATCTTTTTACCAGAAATGAAAAGACTAGCTCAAAAGTTACCTTGCTAGGGACAAATGCCTGCTAGGGACTGAGTCAATTCACTCATCTCACACACTATGATTTTCTGAAGAGATGTCAGATGGTAGAACATTTGAACAAGTTACCACTGGTGCTGTACCACATCTAAACTAAGGAAATAAATGTGTAAGAGATTCTCCTGGCTCCATAGCCATCATACAGTCTTGCTGGTCATGCTGTGCCTTACTTCAGTACTGTGTGACTCCAGAGATTTAATTAATCTCTATCGCTTCATCTCTTCTGACATATTTTCTTGCTTCAACATGGTTAGAGTAAACCTGTGATTAAGGAACAAATGAAAAAACAGACTCAGGAAATTATACATATGTACATATATACATACAAATTTATATATATAATTAGGAAAAGAAGACTTCAAGATCCAAAAAAATGGATTCTGAATTGCTATAATTGGTGTAGTCATAGACATTGGTGCAGTGTAACTTTACACCAAGTGAGAATCCAAGACAGAGCCTGCTTTGTTAGTATTAAGAGGGAGAATTAAACCAAATTATCCCAATACATACTGGATCAGAATCAAGCCTCCTGTAATCCTCCACCTAGATTTTCTTCACTGTCTCGCCTTCTCCATCTAAATCCCCTTTAAATGCACTTGCTTTTCATTTCAGTGGGACTTTAGCATAATTTGCACTTTAATTCTACCTTTTGCTAAATGATCTTAATGTCCTTTACAGGCATTAATTGATTAAGGCTCTGCCTGCTCTTAAGAATGGATGCTTTTATCCTCAGTTTATCCAGGGGGATATTGAAACATATCCAAGTCAAGTAACAAGCTCAAGGTCACAGGAGGGATGTGAAAGAAACTGGGAATTGAACCTTCACATCTGGATCCACAGTGTTGCAATCTCTGCACTCCATTGTGCTCATCATCCTGTGTGTGCATGCAGGGCTGAATCCAGCAAGTTTTAGTGAAGCCTTGCAGTGCAATATAATTAATTTGTTACGAATGCCTATAAATAAAACAAACTCTGAAATGATCCACACTTCTCTGTTGTCAAAAGCATTCCCATCTCTCACAATCCCTGCTCACTGGCTGCTGACATTATTTCTTGGTTAGTGGATGACAGTTCAGTGCCTTGAGTGTTCCTCTCGCTGTAGGGTTAGTAGGATAATTGACAAACCACAGGGACTAGATCCCTGGATTAGGATGACCGGACTGTCAAAACAGCCATGACAAACTCTCACATCAACTTCTACTGCAAGTCAGGTCTATGAGGAAAAAATGCACCTTGGCAGGGCCAGAAGGGAAGTCTTTAGTTTAAATATTTTCCCTCTGCACAAAAAGCTACAGCAGTGGGAGGAGAGAGCATGGATCTTTCTGTTTAATTCATAGAAAACTCTGTTACAGCAAGTCACAATTAATTAGAGTACTTGAGTAAACATTTTGGGGTCCTATTGTGTTTGCTTAATGTGTTTACTGGAATGCATGACAGATGTCACTTCTGTTTCTTATTAGAGACTGACAAATGACTGTATATCCAGTGTATGTGATTACATAGAGTGAATGCAACCCTTGCACACACACACACAAATTGACTCACTTTTGTAAGGTTAATATTAGCATGTAAAATTTGTGCGCACTATCTGTATTAATTAGCACAGGACCTTTAACAATTTCAAGTGTTATTGAAACCACTATTATGATTACTGAATAATATCTTCAGGACATGTATACTGTTTTTACATTTAAATGGAAAAAGAAAGAACACTTGAAACAATAGTCAAATCATTTGCTTTATTTCTGTCACTTTTATCATTTTTCCTAGATTTTCAGAAATTCAATCACACATCCTTGAAATGACAGTTAGAGAGGCATCTGTTTATAAAAAAGTGTTCTCTTTATGCAAAACTACATTGCAAATTGTTTTAAAAAAATGCAAATACAGAAGAAGGTTATTTACTTAGTTCTGCCAGCTAACATATGGGATTGGGACACCTAGGATTTAAAATCTTTGTTTTGGTTTGGCTTCATTGGTTTGTTTTAAATATGGGACTTAAAGATTATTTTTAGTGCGCCACTTGGCCTTTGGAGTATGACCAAAATGGTTCTATAAAAATTATTTAGTTTGTTTTGTGTTTGCTGTTTGTTTCTAATTGAGAAATAATTTAAGAAAGAAAAGTTAGAAGATTCCACAAGTAATTCTTTACTTAATGTCACAGAATGCAGAAGAGCAACTATAATAACAAGGATGAGAAACTAAAGATAAATGTAGGAGGAACTGACATTTTCTATATGAAAAATAAAATGATGATTTTGGTTTACATTCCTCAGATTTTTGTGCTTTTCCTTTTTTTTTTTTCTTTTTCTTTTTTCCCTCCTCTGAGAGGCAACATAATTTTCTGGTGAGAGAAAAGAAGCTGATTATTTTTCATTCAGATATGAAATGCTTCAAGATTTCTGAAAACAAGTCTTTTTAATTAAATACTTCTCTATTATTTTATTATTATTATTTTGTTTTAGCTACACAGTACAGTCTACTTACTGGATTCTTTAAAGATGTTTCCTATTGGTTAAGGAAGATATATAGACATACACACACAGTCATGTTTATTCATGTAGTTACAAGAAAATCTGAAAAGAACAGAAAAAAATATATATATAATAAAAAACGTAAAAGCAAACAAGCAAAACAACAACAACAAACAGATCTGGACACCTTCTACCCTCAACAGTGCATTTACAACAGTGCAATGTACATTTCAAATAAATCTAGATATATTTAAAAATTTCCTGATATGTGCCCAAGTGACTCTGTAACTTCTTAGGAGACTTTGTAAAAAAACAGAATGAAGGACAAGAGTGATCAGCATCTTCTAGAACCACTTTTAACAGTCTTGAGTTGAATGAAATGCCATTAGCTTCAGGGAAACTTTGCTGAAATCCTGTTCTGTAGAAGAGTCTCTCTTGTTTAGAGAGCCAGATAAAAAGTTTATTTTTGGCCTTAGGCCAGTCCTGCTTATTACCTGTGAAACTCAGTGTCAGTGGGAGGTTTGAACAAAAACTCTTTTCTTTGTCCAGCCTGCTGGTTCCTTTACTAACATTGTTCTCGGTGTGGCAAAGCAAATCTGGCAGTAGGGAAGAGTCAGCAACTTGTAGTCATGCATTTATATTATACCAGCTGCTTCCTTGCCTGTGGCAGATATTAGGCCATGATATCAAAATATGCCTTGGTAATTTTTAAGACGAGAATTACCGAAGGGTTATAATTCAAAGGTTAAATCATGATACAAGTATTCAGTGTTTACTGAATATTTATTTATTTTTCCAGTATACAGGTTTACATATATTGGCCTTTAAAGTGATTGCAAGGGGAAGCAAAGTAATGACAGAAAAGGGCAAGGTAGGAAGGTAGATTTGGGGAAAGTTAAAAGCAAAGAGATTGCAATAATCTGAAGGGGAATGCAACACTAAGGTAGAGAATAACCTCATACTGTGACACTTAGCTCAGATTTGTTTTTCAGTTCCAGGAAAATAATAATAATAATAATTGCCTGGAAACTTACTTTTCTTGCTTATTATTATGCTTTCACAATTGTTGATGTCTATAATACCCCTAAAGGGCACAAGTTAATGCTGCAAGTTTCTAGCCTGATTATATACAAAAAGATATTGAAACTTTGTAAGAAAATTTATTCTCATCAATTTTTCAGTCATGATAGTAGGGAGGGTAAATTAGTCGTATTTTCCTCCTCTAACACAGAAATTTTTGTTACTTGGTACTGTAAGAATGCAGTAAGAATGTATCAAAATCAAAATGTTAAGCATTTTTTGTGTAAAACAAAGTCATTCTCAAGTAAAATTTCTGGAAGTTTCCTTTTGGAAACAATGACCTGAAATATATGGTTGCTTTTTCCAAACATTATTTTTTTTCTGCTCAAGATTCATCTGTGAAAGTCAATTAAATTCATAAGACCTTTTGGTAATACTAACTGCAGTTCTTACAACTCCTCTGTAATAAGAGAGATCCAAAAATATTTACTTCAGGAAACTTAAAATATCAAAAAAACATGTTCCAAAAGGATAATTTGAGCTTGGTAGATAACTTCTATACTCTGATTCAACATTTCTGGTTTAAGTAATTGTATATAATTGGAAAAATCATAGTGCTGCCAAATTCGTGTGGGATAAAAGCAAATTTGCCACATAAAAAGTGACATTATTCAACATGGTAGAAACTGCAGAGCTAGAGTTTGAATATTTTTTCCTGTTAAATACTGCAAGCTTTTCCTGGTTAAGGCTTCCTCCAATAGAGTAGAACTGAAAATATCATGCTAGAAGCAAATTTTCCTGTGATATTTCTTCTTTATATATATATAATATGTTGTTTTTTTTTTTTTGCAGCAGTGTACTTCACTACTCAGTTCCTAATATAACTTTCTGTTAACAACCAAATTATAAAATAACCTTCTGTTAACAAGCAAATTATAATTGTTAGAGATGGTATGAGTTCAATATCACACATTCCTGAACCTTCTTGTGTTTTTTACAATTAGCAGCACAGTTAGAGATTTTTCTTGTAGCTGTCGAGGAACACAAAGCTGGTGGAGTTGCAGACACCTTAATTTCAGAAACAGATGAACCTGTTGTTAATAACAGTGAGCAGTGACAACCCACCTCAGCATTAGTTCACTTGCCAGTGAGATAAACTGGTAAGGTGTAAGCCATCAAAGCAACTCCAAAAAATTTCACTTCAACAGAGACCTTCTCACCCTTACAGCACCAAGAGAAGGTGATTTTCCTGAACTTTTTTTGGAAGATAAAATGACTGAGACTTCTGAAAGAACAAGTAATGTCTGTTCAGTGTTAGGAATACTAGGGAGCAATCAATTGGATAATCTTCTGAACAAGGTTTAAATAAGAATAATAATTAATATATTAAAAAAAAAAAAAAAAAAAAAAAAAAAACACCTCAAAAGAGACTGAAGTTCCTTACTTGTTTGCATGTAAGAAACCCACAGAAGCCAAGGACGTTATGAAGAAACAGGACCATTATTCCTAATATGGTGTAAATCAGGACAGAATTACTTCATGGAATTATTGAATCACAGAATAATTCAGGCTGGAAGAGACATCTAAGTTCATCTAGTCAAACCTTTAACCTGATACTGACAAGTCCACCACTAAACCAGGCTACCAAATTCCCAAATTCTACATCTATGCATTTCTTGAAGACCTCCGAGGATGGTGACTTAACCACTTCCCTGAGCAGCCTGTTCCAGTGTTATACAACCCTTTCAGTAAAGAATGTTCTCCTACTACCCAACCTAAACCTTCTCTGGTGTAACTTGAGGTCATTTCCTCATGTCTTATCACCTGGTGCTCGGGAGAAGGGCCTGATCCCCATCTTGCTACAACCTCCTGTTGTGCTTCAGGAGGGAGGGAAGGAAGGAATCATAGAATCATAAAAAGGCTCAAGTTGGAAGGGACCTTAAAGATCATATAGTTCCAACCTCCTTGCCCCAAGGGCAGGGATGCCACCCATTAGATCACATTGCCCAGGGCCTCATCCAACCTGGTCTTGACATAGGCAAGATGGGGCATCCATATCTGGGCAACATGTTCCAGTGCTTCACCACCCTCTGAGTGAAGAATTTCCTCCTAACCTATAATCTAAATCTCCCCTCTTTTAGTTTAAAACCATTTCCTCTAGTTCTATCGTGGCCTGTCTGAGAAAAAAAAAAAAAAAAGAAAAAGTTGCCATCCATCTTTTTTATAAGCTCCCTTTAAGTATTGAAAAGCTGCAATAATGTCACCCTGGAACCTTCTCTTCTTCATTCTGAACAGCCTCAGCTCTCTCAGCCCTTCTTCATAGGAGAGGTGTTCCAGTCTTCTGGTCATCTTTGTGGCCCTCTTCTGGAAGGAAAACGAGAAGGCAGGGGGGAAGGAAGGCAGGCAGGAAGGCAGGCAGGCAGGCAGGCAGGAAGGCAGGAAGGCAGGAAGGCAGGCAGGCAGGCAGGCAGGCAGGCAGGCAGGCAGGCAGGCAGGAAGGAAGGAAGGAAGGAAGGAAGGAAGGAAGGAAGGAAGGAAGG